>NEWO01001415.1:42771-54532 GCA_003013225.1 Phalaenopsis aphrodite | reverse complement strand
GTTAATTTGGTGACTTTAGGGTGGTTATGTCACATTTAGTGCATGGGTCCAAGTGGGTGCAAATGACCAAAAATTTGGTTTTGGCTAGGATATCCATGTCAATTGGCCCAAATAAATATTACATTTGGTGTAGATGATCATAAGGAACAACTTTGGTGAAGAATGGAAGTGGTTTTGAGCTCAATTAAAGGGTCAATTTGAGGGAATTTTGAACCTTCATCAATTTGGTTATGTTGGGCTAGGCTTGGGTCTAGCTTGGGTTAGCCTTGGGCTAGGTCCAAATTGATTGTTGTAAATGGTCAATAGGGACCTTATGAAGAGTTTTCAACATGAATTGGATGCCAATTCTGAGGTTAAGGCAATCAATTGGGTGAAATTTAGGGACTTAGCCAATTTGGGGCTAAATTTGGGAATTTTGGATTTAGGCCAAAATCAAATGGATATGAGGCTTCACCAAGGTCAATTGATGGTTGATTTGATGTATAGGAATGTTATCAAGATTTTGCAACATTAATTGGGGCCAATTGACTAGGCGATGGGTTCAATTTGGTGAGATTAGGTCATATGGTCAAAATTGAGGCTTTAACCTAACTCAAAATTGGGTTCAAATAATGGACCAATAGAGCTTGTATTTGGTTTAATTTGATCATATCAAAAGTGAATTTGAGTTTAGGATTGAATTTGAGGTCAAATTAATGGACATTTGAATTGAATTTGGGGAATTTGGGCCCTTAAAGGCAAATTTGGGGTTTTTTTGTTAAAGATGGTCAAATTGACTAGATTGGGTCATGTGGTAGTTGAGAGAAATGAAATTGGTAATATTTGGGATTTATTGGGTTTTTTTGGGAATATTTGGAATTTTGGGTCCAAGAGGGGTATTTTGGTAATTTGGGGGTGTTTTAGGGGTAAAAGGCCAAGATGAGTATTTTGGTAGAGTTAAGATACCAATCATCACCAACAAGCCATGGACCAAAGGAAACCCCATTTTGGGTCCTCTACATAGTGGTCTTAGCCAAACCATAGCCCTAGGGCTAGTAGGTTTAGGGAACCATCTACATGAGTATCCCAAAAGATCAAGGGATCTAGGCTAGAAATTTGAGTCTAGGGTTGTGAGTAAATGTGGGTGTATATGAGTGTAGATGAGTGTAGTGAGTGCCTTAGCTCCAGACCAACACCCAGGGTTAATCTTAAGGTTCAACAGTCTGAATGGTGACTCATCTTGAGTTTCCCCAATAGTGATCCCACCTACTAAATGCTAGAGGTTGAGACCAACATGTGGCACTTCAAGTTGAGTAAAGAAGAGGGTAGAATTTCTAATGGTGAGGGTTCCATGTCTAGTTTTCTAAGAATAGTCAATAGGAAAATCCTATGGCTAGACCTTAGGCTACTAAAAGGGAAAAACTAAACGTCAACCAAAAGTGAGGTCAACAAGGCCGTAGAGGTATAACCATAAAAAAAGTTTAGAGGTCGTAGGGATATGACCTAGGGGTGAGTTCAGAGGTCATAGAGGCATGAACACACAACAGTAAGGGGTTAGACCCTGAAATACCCGTGCTTCATCAATGAGGACTGTCGGGCTACACGTCGCTCATCTATAGAAGGTAGGTTGGCTATGAAGTTGCCCATCACTTTAATGAGGAATTCCATAAGGACTTATATTGCTCACTAAGCAGTAACAGGTTGACTAGTTTGAGAAGGAATGTCGTAAAGTTCACATCTAAGGACTAGTCCACATTGATCACTTAGGAAGGAGAGCCAAGGGGCTCCAATCCCTCCTGGGAACTGATCGAGGTGCGTACCTCAATACCCACGCTCCATCAATGCGGACTATCATGTGGACTTTATGTCGCTCATGAGAGGAAGGAAGGTTGGCTAGGAAACTGCCTGTCACTTTAATGAGGAATGCCATCGAGCCTCTCATCGCTCACTAAGTGGTAACATGTTGACTAGATCGAAAGGAGAATGTCAACGGACTTTGGTTCTCCTCTGAGTACTAGTCCACATTAATCAGTTAGAAAGGAGAGCCATGAGACTCCGATCACTTATGCAAACGGATCAAGGTTTGTACCTCAACACCCACACTACATCTTTGATGAATACTAAGATTTTTACATCATTACCCGAGAGATAGTGAAGGCTAGCTAAGAAGCCGAGCAACAAAGCTGAATCGCCGAATGACTAGGCGCTCTCATAAAAGCACCAAATAGATTGTTGTTTGGTTCAAGAAGCACCAAATTTGGATGATTGAGAAGCTGAAACCGGAGACGTCGTTCATGGGGAGTGCACTAGAGACTTATATCCGTTCTGGACAGTGGGTCCAGAGGCCATAGTGGCGTGAACCTGAAACAACCAAGGTGTTAGAACCTTGAACTCCTACACCATGTTCGTGAGGACTGTCATCTGGCCTTACGTCACTCTTTGAACATGTAGGTAAAATTGCTAAGGAGCCCAATGATAAAGATGAAACATAGAGCAACAAGCTGATCTCATAAAAGGACCAACTAGAACATTGTGTGGTTCGAGAAGCATCGAAGCAGGTAGCTATAGAGCCGAAAATGTCAAAAAATAGGATGTCCTCATAACATAGCAGACTCTGAGGTGGTATAGCTCAAGGCACATTGAAGTATTTGGCTATGAAGCCAAAGGGTCATCAAGGGATGAGACACCCTCATGAAAGAATCGACTGGAATGGCGTATGGTTTGAAAGGTGTCATATGCTAGCTAAACAAACCAGTCTAACAATATGAGACGGGTCGATAAGGTCAAGCAGAGTGCTCCTCACCGTATGCAACCTTAAGGTATCATTGAATATCAAAATATCGCGACCGAACACAGATCGGTTGACCATTTGAAGTATTCCTAACTAATGCAACATGTCCTTTGATGAGGTGATGAAAATCAACCAAGTTAAAATAGGTGTCGAAGGGGGTTGGATGAACAAAGTGATCCAATCTCATAATACCTTGCGAACTTGAGTGGGGTAACTCTTGTTGGAGAATTATGCGGGTGTAAGAATACCCGACTTAAGGATGGACCAATCAAACTAGCATAGAGCTAAGATTAGTTCAACATGTAACCTGACATAGTGAGTAGAATCAGGCAAGTCAAATATAAAATAGGAAAAAAGGTAGGTATTATGCCTATGCATGTAAAATGATACATGAGATATGTATCTTGACCCTACATCAAGCGAGCTAGTATATGGCTAAATAGCTTGAGGTAACATGCTCAGAGTGTAGTTGAACATCTAAGTGTCCCGACAAATCATGGATCGGTGGTAAAGCCGATACGACATGTTGCTTGACATGGTGGTCAAAACCAACCAAAGTGATCGAGACAACGTCATGGTTACATGACTAGGATGGTCTAACCATAAGAGCGCTTCAATGAGCACGAGCGAAAAAAATTTCACTGGGGATTCATAGATCGGTCATTACATAGATAAGATGTGGCACTCAACATGGCGGACCGAACCAATCGAAGTAGTCGAGAAGAACAATAGGGTTATATGACCAATAACAGTTTAACCACCAGGGTGCCTCATGAGCACTAGCGATATAACTCTTGTTGGGGAGTTTTGCGAGTGTAAGAATACCTGACTTAAGCAAAGAATAATTGAGCTAGCATGGAGCTCAGATTAGTACGACATGTGACTAGACGTGGTGATTAAGATCAACCAAGTTGAAGGAATCACTGAAGAGGCGATCTGAAAATGTACCCACAAGACGACTCTCGTTGAGGATACCTTTAAGGTTCCACCAATGCATCATGGGGATTTTAACATCTCATTCTGATGTGGTGAACAAACTCGAACTAATCAGAAGAGGCATCAAAAAAGGTGCTGGATGAATAGAGCGATCCAACCTTGTAACACTTATGCATGATCTCAACAAAGTGCCCTCAGTGAGGATTTAAGGTGATCCCTCTTTTAGAAATCTGTATGACCCTTGCTGGGGATTCTTTTTCCACAGATATAAAGATACTCATCTTATAAATGGACTAAACAAGGCTACAAAGTGCTCAAATTAGTGCGACACACACTTCAAGATGTTGAGCAAAGTCAACCAAATCAACCAAAATACCATAGAGGTATCGAGGAGGGTTAGATGCATAGATGTCCAACCTCATGGTGTTTTTTAATAATCTACGACAAAGCGTAAACCACGCTGGGAATTTCCTCCAAAACAAGCAAATTAGTCCTTATCAAGGAGAATGTGACAATCTCATCAGGTATTGAGGATCCCGATTAGGCACGGATCAGTTATGTGAGTGAGTGTTCCAACTGATACGACATGCCTACTGGAAAAGCAGTGAATTAATCAAACTAGGTGGACTAAGCGGTCCAACCCGCATGGGACATCCTGGCTAGGAGTCTGCTAAACAAGACTCTCACTCAGGACTCCTCAAAATTGAAAGGGTAATTCGTATCAGAAGGGTGGCACGATGTAATCAAACCCAGCAATTGGATGAACACAATGGCTCATCTCAGAAAAGCATCCCCCAACAAGGATTCCTTAAAGGCTTACAGAGTAGCTCTTACATGAAGGAACCAAAGGTCGCATAACCTGTAGAAGGAGCTCTGTAAAACACCTAACGAGGTGACCCAACTGGGGATTTTAACGCGGGTATGAAGGTACTCCTCTTAGACACAGATCAACTAGGTAAGTTGAGTGTTGTAGCCAATGCAACATGTCTCTTCCCTTCATGGCGATAAGGATCACTCACACCGTGGGGATACAGATGTGGGGTTAGACTATGATGATGTTCTACCCCTAAAAATGTTCAGCCTTTAAGCTAAACCACATGCATAGAAGAATCTCAACTACATTCATTTAAAGCAAGCAATACAAACATGTATTTCACATTCATAAGGATGAACGGGATGTGTATGTCAACCATACTCACAACAAGCGGCAGTAGTTGAGTAAAGCAGATCAACAAAAGACAAGATAAGAGAAAGGCAAGGATTCTCTTATAAAGATTGGTGGCTACACTAGGTATAAGTCGCCCGTAGAACTTCCACTTTGCCCGAAATGCAATCCGACAATCAAATTAAGAAAAAAACAAGATTTATCCTACATTAAACTATAGTGAACTATGAGTGATCTTTTGACATACGCAAGGTGATCATCATATGAAGTGCATGTGCTTTAAAATGCATTTTCCTCATAAAGTACAATGAGTACATGAAAAAGAGGATAAGTCAAATATCTCTCAAGATGTGCTCATTTATAGGGGCATTAGAAAAGATCCATTTGCATCAATCAGTAAGAAGGGTAGCTCAAATTTTAGATGAAAGGCTACTGGACCCTGGGGGTCAACGCATAGAGCATAAAGATAGTGGGTGAAGAGTCCATGAGATGGCAAGCCTTCTTCTAAAGGAAGGGCCACCGAAAGCATGAAAAGGTAGTGGGTGAAGAGCTCACAAAGCTTCTAGGAGCCTTTCATGTCATTCATATATTTTTTTATTGGTATATATTTTTTATAGAGATTATCAGAATCTCTTTTCTTTTTTTCTTTATACCTCAGACTCAACTACTCCGAGAATGATTTAGCATGACATACCAAATTAATCTGGTACGAAGAGCTCTCATGTAAGCATCCTAGAATGACCAAATATACCCTGCAAAATATGAGATTTTACAAAATTTAGGTCTATGTGGGATTTTCCTTAAGTACTTTTCCCTAGCCCTGTTCTTTAATTCTTTTCACCCTTAGCCTAAGTAGGCCTCGTCATTCGTATCTAGGTGTCAAGGAAATACTTCCATTTTGGAGATGTTTTTAAATCGATACTGATTTATCAGTCATCCCAATGTCACTTAAACAATTCTCTGAACATAATATCCTAAGGATCTTATCAGGAGAATTTTGAGATCAGAAAATTCTTTATATTAAAGTTTCTGATTTTTCCACTCACCTCAAGCTTCTTCTCAGGAGTGTTAAGCAATTTTTTTCTTTCTTTTTCCTTTGTTTTGTAGCCTTTCACATTTTTTTATTTTCCTGAGAATGATTATTTTTTGTGAGCTTATTTTTGTTATAAAGTAATTTCTTTTGACTCAAAAATCTCCTGAATAAAGATTCTTAAGATTTTATGATTCATTACTTGTCAAACTTCCATTGGTCTAGTTGAATGGAAAAGTAAGAGATCTAAATATTCTCTGAAACTAATCACATCTCAATGACACCCATCTAGTCATTCTAAAGTGTTCTTAGAGCTTAGGTGAAAGTTAATTAAAGGGAAGGGATTCAGTCATTGAGACCTAGTTTAAATCCCCCAAACCATGAGGATTTGCAAATCCTAAGGTGCATACATGGTCTGGTTCGAGCTTATCCTCAGGGTCTATCCTAGATTCAACCTCAAGAATCATCAAAGGAGAACCCAAGACAAGATCAACTGAAGGGCACTGTCCTTTTGGAATCATCTCAACAACCTCTAGAAATTAGAGTCGGAGCATCAAGAAATGTAGAGATATCTTGGTTAGATATGTAACGAGGTCTAACCAGTAATGTCAGATATCAAGGTATCCTAACGATTCATGGACTAATTGTAGTGACAGAATTTTCTGATTAGCCAACATGACTATCGACAAGGTAATAAAGTCAAACAAAGCATATACATCAGGATGGATATGGGAGAGAGGATCAATCATGAAATGATGTTCTTTCACCAAGAACATACTAAAAAGTCAATAAGGCTCTTATAGGTGAGGCACCAAATCCTAGTCAAGTTCCAAGTAACTAACTACAACATATTCTTATACATGTAGAATGATTTTAGCAACAAAATACTCTCATCAAAAGCCTAACCAAAAGGCAAACATAGCTTAAACTGAATGAGGAACTCTCAAATAGCTTGGGAAATGCATATCCTAGCTAAACATGGATCGACCAAGACTAGCAAAAATGGTATAGTCGATACAACATGTTGTCGACAAGAGGTTTTGGGGGTGTCCCTCAGTGAGAGTATAAAACATCCATATTAGCCTTGCTTAGTAGGAGAAAAGAGGTTAAATGAAGCACTCTTCAAAGAAAAGGCAAGTAAATCCCTCACCGTCAAATGTAGAACGTCATTCTACATGCAGCATCGGGATATCACAAGACATGGTCATAGGAAATCACCTAACCCACTTGGAATTTGCCAAAGTAGAGCGATAAAATTTTGTCCTCAAATAAGGTGAGAATAGGTGGGGGTGCACCCCAGATATCCCTTTATCAATGCAGGACAAAATTTATCTAGCACGATGAAGAGGAAGCCACAATATTTTCCTTTTAGCTCATGAAAAAAGTGGGCAAAAGCCACTCCAACAGGATCATCAATGATACCTGGCACAACATCCGGTACAGTGGCACTAAGTACCACACCAAGGGTCCCATGCAATACCTTTGCGGGTCTCGTGGCATGTATGACATAAAACAAATATCTCATCCTCATAATGTACCAATAAGTGAACCCCGGTCTCCTACTACAAGAGCTTATATGATAAAAAGAATAAAGAAGTTTGTTCAAACATCTAAATGACACAGATAAGGAACTTCTTTCAAGGAAGAGGACCCAATACTTATAGAGGGGAAAAGTGGAATTCCAACAAGTATAGAGATCTGTGGTTGAGTCAGTTGCCATAGTTGCAGCGGTCCGTTCCTATTCCTCTAGACGCCCTTGCCCAATGTAGGGAAAAGCGAGACCACAAAGAAACTCGGAACAACGGGGGCTGGGATGGTCATCAAACCAGTGAAAATATTTCCTCTTAAAGAGGAAGATGCTCCTACGATATTCTTGGTCTGAGAACTCGTGGCAGCAGTAACAATAAGGACTGCAGGGTGAGAATGGCATGCATCATGAGGAGGAAGGATCCTCCTAGCAATCTTAGCTGGAGTGTAGTCCACACAACCAGACAGAGGAGAGAAATAGTTCTCATTTAACGGGATCTCAGCGTCATCCCGGGCCGGAACCAAAATGAGTCGTGGTGGGGACACGGTCCGCACCGCCAGAGGATGGTACTATAAAAGGTAACTCTAACACTCCTAGATAATACAACATCCTCAAAGATGGAAATCCTCAAAATATGGAAGGACTACAAGAGAGGTTGGAAACCTCGAGGGAAAAGTAGCACCAATATGAGCTACTACAACAAAAAGAGTGTTACATGCACAACTCCTCCTTTTCAAAGGAGGGAAAACAACAAGCATCTGGTGGGGATGTAGTCCGCACAACCAGGGATAGTAGCAAAATGACTCACAATTCGGAAGTCAAAGGTACCTCCAAAACTGGAATCGGGATAGGTATAGAAACCTGAAGAAGAACATGTTGCTAAATTCACAACAATCTATTTGTAGTCCTCCGGCCTTCCTGCTTAATCAAGGGTCAAGAGAAACCTCAAGGGGAACCAGAACAGAGAGAGAAATGAGATTGAAGTCACACTAGTGACAGTAGTGAAAAATATATTGCTAACAGAAGACTCACATGCCTATGGCAGAAATATCTGTGAGAATACAGAGGTATGTGTCTAGAAAAGGCCGTAGGTGCTACTACGCGTTGCTATCAAGCATCATCCTCTTTTTGCAAAAGAAGCGGGCGTGAAAAGAGCCACTACAGTAAAAATAACTTGATACACACGACTCCCCTTTTAAGGAGTAGGGCACAGAGCAAACGCCTCAACGAGCGTAGAAAAATAACTCAATATGCACTTGTACCCTTTTAAGGGAGAGGGCACAGAGCAAACATCTCAGAGAGTGTAGGATCATGTAAGGTAATCTCAAAGAAGTGTTTGAAGGAACTGAAAGGTATGACACCTTTAGAAGCATACAAAATGCTCTGGAAGAAGGAAAAGGGTTCCCCCGATGGTAGCAGTCGTATTTATCTTCCTGTTCTTTCGTGCCGCGGGGCAAAAGGCAATCATAAATAATGAGAGGTCATGAAACCAATCATAAGGTACAACATCGATGCTTACGATAATGCAGCGACCGAACTGTCGAGGGTGAGAGAGGGACATAATACATTAAATTGCTACCCTAGCAACTGACACGTGGACTAAAAACCAGGTTCTCACAAAAAGGGCTCAATTGTGACTCGAAGGAAGATAACCATGTCACGATAATATGAGTGAAAGTATTTATATGAGAGAGGCTATAACCCCAGAAATGAAACTCTAAGAATGGAGAGAGAGACTCATCCCCAACAGAGTCGCCATTTTTTTTAATACGCTTGGATCTGCAAGTCACCCAATAAAAACTCCAAGTAGGGAGAGAGAGAAGATTCCCAGTGGAGTCGCCATTCATGCTAATACACTGGGATCTGCAAGTCACTCAAGAAAACTCTAAGTATGGTGAGAGAGACTCATCCCCAACGGATTTGCCATTCTTGCGAATACGTTGGATCTGCAAGTCACACAAGCAAAACTCCAAGTATGGAGAGAGAGACTCATCTCCAGCGGAGTCGCCATTCTTTTTTCATTTGTTTTTCTTTCTTTTATTTTAAAAGGAGTTGCCAGCTTGTAGATCGTCATATACTTCCCCCATTTGAATAAATCTCCCTCTCAAATCAAATTAGAGATTTGAAGAGGAAAGGAATCGAATAATAAGGGACATACGATAAAATTACAAATAAGAGAAAATACAAAACATGGAGAGTCTACGTACAGTAAACCTCACAAGGATAGGTTAAGAGTGTCCACCTAAACAAGATCGGGTGAAAGTAACTTAAATCAATATCCGTGAAAGAATGCCTACGTAAACTACCCAAAACCAGAGAGTCAGGTGTAGGTGCCTGTTCTGTGGTCAAGAGCGTTCTTAAGGGGACATATCCCACTTGGTTAATTACATCTTGGGGGGTAACCAATAATACTCTCGATAAAAAGAGTTTTTCTTGGATTATCGTGAACCTGAGGTAATAGATGCTCAAAGGAAGTTTATTGCGTGTTGGAACAGTCTTAATGCTTCAAAGCTCAAGCTAATCAATCGAGCTGATAATGAGTCTCTCACATCCTGAAATGGGTAGCAGCTCATTGGCACACAAGACCCACAGAATAACCTAAATCATCTTGACAGAGATATCCCAACACTTCAAAGCACGTTCGAGCCATAAGGGGGGCAGAGAACAAGTTATCGTATCCCAAATGAGCGGTAGCTCATCAACATCGGGCTGTCAAAATGATATCAACGAAATCAAGGAGAGACAGGCCTCAAAGGGGTTCAACAAAAGGGAGGTAGAGTGATCCTAGAAGGTAGAGGTAACTGGGTTGGGGTACCATGGACCCGTTATTCACAGCTACTTGGACCTTAAGTCTACACAGTCGTGAAGGTAGTCGACCCAACCGTCCTGAGATCCCCGGTCAGCAATCCGTGAATTGCATCATCCATGGGAACCTCGGTAGCCCTAAGTTCAAAGGAAGAAAAAACTATCCTATGACTACAAGCTAGAGCTCTAATAGGTGGGACTGATACCTACCGAAGTGGCGAGGATGCCTCAGGAAAGAAAAGAAAGTGGAGGTTTAGCAAAGGTTGGAAATACTCCAAACAAAATGACTTAAACCCCGTCTAGGTTGGAAAGCTTTCTAACACACTAGACGCACTAGACAACCACTTATAGAAAGATATGTTGGGTCAGTCAGGTTGAAGAAGCACGGGGGCTCCTCCTCAAGACATGCAAATATGATACAGTTATCTAGAGCGGTCCTTAAGTATTATGGAGGCTCTATTAGTATATGTAGGAGAAGTAAAATTGTAATTTATAAATTTTAAATATTTTAATCCTAAATTTTAATTATCTTGAAAAATTTATTTAGAATTTTGTAGAAAAATTAGGAATTTAAGTCTTAAAGAGCCTATATTACATCGTGAAATCCTAGATAAACCACAGCAAGAAACAAAGAAAACACATGAAAATGTGCGGGCATGAAATATGATGGAAAAAGCAAAACAAGCCAAATCAAAATAATAAATGGGTCGGTCCCGGTGGGTCGGCAACATATCCCAAAAAAGAAAAAGGCGGCTGGACTCCGTATATACATGCCCGATCCTAATTTTATACATTGACAGTGACTATTTATATGCTTTAAATATTAGATAAATATGGACGTAATAAGTATTCAATAATTGTAAAGTCACACTTATCAATGTAATTATACGCATCGCTTAAGTAATATAGGGCTCTAATGGAGTCCTAGATATCGATCCCGCAGGTAGTGGTTATAACTGCAAACTAAGATTTTAGAAAAGCAATACTTTAATCACAACAATGAATTTCAATTTACTTATCTGTCACTAATAGGCAATTGAAATAAATATGTAATTTTAATAACTATTAAATAACTAATGATACTAATGAGGGTTTAATTGTGATAATCAATATATAAGAAAGCATTCTTCTCCTTGTCAAGAAATTATAGCGAATGGATAAAGTGAATTAGTTCAATTTATATTGTGCCAAATTGGAGCATACCTAATCTTTACCCATTGGTTCAGGCATAAAGAACATTGACTAATCCTACGCTTATTTACTGAATCTGCGGTTAGGTTGGGAGAATACTGACTCTCACTTCGGAGCTCCTACGTTACCTTCACCTGAGGGCTAACATCTATACTTCAGCACCCAAACTATAGGACCGAATTGGGGATTTTAGTCTGTCACTCTAAAATCAACAATTCTACGCTCGATAATATTATTTCTGTATTTATTTGCTCCCAACTTCCAAGGGCTTTGACCTCCCTGAATCTTGGATGTAATCTTCACTTTAGTTGTAAAACTCAACATATTTTAACAAAT
>NEWO01001415.1:14397-26739 GCA_003013225.1 Phalaenopsis aphrodite | reverse complement strand
TTTGTCAATTTTTGATAAGTGTATAATTTACATAAATTAATATAAGGTATATGCATTTAATTAAGTATAGAAATTCACAAGATGATTCATAGCTTCACAATATTTTTATTAGACTTCTCTGACCAGAGAAAACCTACTAAAATTGTTCTCATAACTTTTCAAGTGATGTTTTGATTTATATAATTAAAATAAGTCAAGATGGTCACCTTAGCTTAAAAATTAGGGTTAAAAGCATAGGGATGCTCTCTGACCTTGGAAAAATCAGAGAACATACCCTTTGTGATGGGAAATAAACCCTCAAAATTTCAAGCCATGGTGAGATATTTTAAGCCATGAAGAATTAAAATACCACAGAGGGTATTTAACTTATTAAAAATAATATATTTAAAAAATAATTTTTATTCTGAGTCCACATTATTCTGCTCTATTCACTGAGCAAGAGAGTATTTTTCTTTTATTTTTATGATTTTTTTCATGAAAGGTTATGAATTTTTAAATATATGTTATTTATTTAATCAAGAAAAAAGCTTTATTTTTCTATTTATCCCAATCACGCACTGCGTCATCCTCTTCTTCTCCGAAGAGCCACGTGTCGTTTTTTGGTTTGGCGCTTCCACCCCGACTCGACAGTCACCCGTCCAGCTGTTAACACATGAAGGTTCCGTCTAGCTCTATCTTGTCCGTTCATCCCATACACGCTTGATTAGACGGCTCTCAGTTATCTTTCCTGATGTCCAAAACCTATGAACTATCCAACTTTAAACCCTACGATCTCAGCCTAAACTTAACCAAATCACTTCAAGTTTGTTTCCACAATCTACTCAAGACGAGTACATTTATACAGTTACATTGCTATGAATAGCAAGTTTTCTTCATAAAGGTCCAAACTGAGCCCAAAATTAGGGTTAGTGAGCTATACCTTTGCTCAAGAGGCAAGGCCTTGATTGGGTGCTTGTGGAAGCTTCAGTGGAGTCTAATGAACCTTGTGGATGCATTTATTTTCTCTGGCAAAGGCTCCAAGTATGAGTTTGATCAAAAGGTGGAGCTTCCTTGGTCTAAGAATGGTTGCAATGATTTTGATGGGGATCTTCCTCTCTTGCTCTGGTGAAGCTCAAGAGCAAATCAATTTAGGACTTAGGGGAGTTTTTAGGAAGGCTGAAATTTTCCCTAATTTTAAGCTAAAAAATTGAGCTCAAGTGATGGGGAAGATGGCCATAGAATGCTTGCAATGGGGTTGTGTGGTCTTGGAGGAGCTCTGGAAATAGTTTAAACAGGGTTCCCTCAAGAAAATTTTTATGGTCCCCTTTTAGCCATGAAAGAGGGATTTAAGTAAAACAACTTAGGGTGGCTGTGATGGCCTTCATTTGGGTGCAATGTGGAGCTTAGGTGGAGGGCTTCAAGATGCTAAACACCAATTAAATGTAGACACATTGGATGGGTGAAATTCGGTTTGAACTTAGGCATGAGGGTCTCGGTTTTGGCTCCACAGAGGAATCTGCCACAATAATTAATTTGGGCTGGTGAGAGGTTTTGGCAAAGATATCTTTGGCTTAAGCAATTTAGGAAACAAATCCCTTGATTAGGGAATTTTTAGTCTATGGCTCATCTAGGGTGGATTAAGTGAGTCTAGCTTGGTCACTAGGATCCAAAAGTTGGTTGTGGAAGTCTTGCCTTGATCAATTTGACCTGGCTAGGTCAATTTTGGTGCATGGGTCCAATTTGGGTCCAAATGGCCAAAGGTTGGGTTCAGGTTAGGCTAGCCATGACTTTGAGCCCAATTAATTGATCAACCTTGTGTAGATGATTGTTATAAAGATTTCTGGTGAAGGATTGAAGTGATTTTGAGTTCAATTAGAAGCTTAATTTGAAAATTTTGGGATTTTTGTCAATTTAGACTAGACTTGGGTCTAGGTTGTGATAAGTCCAAATTGATGGTTGGAAATGGTCCATAGGAATGTCATGAAGAGTTTTCAACATAAATTGGGTGTCAATTTTGGGGTTAGGGTATTCAATTTGGTGGAATTTGGGGACATAGCCAATTTGGGGCAAATTTGAGGATTTTTGGACTTGGATCAAAATTGAGTGCAATTGAGCATTTAACAAGACCAATTGAGCTTCAAATTTGATGTGCCAGACTATTATAAAGAGTTTAGGATTCAATTTAGGGTAAATCAAGTAGGCTATGGGGTTCAATTAGGTAAGATTAGGTCATTGGATCAAAATCGGTGGTTTAACTTATTTCAAAATTAAGCTCAAAGAATGGGCCAATTAGGCTTGGATTTGGTTTAAATTGGTCATGTGATAGATGAATTTGAATTTAGGATTGAAATTGAAAGGAATTGGGGTCAAATTGATGGACATTTGAGGTGAATTTGGGGAAATTGGACCTTTAAAGGCAATTTGGGGGTTTTGGTCAAAATGATCAAATTGGTTAATTGGGTTCAATTGAAGGGTCTGAATGGGTTTTGGAGACATTTGGAGTAATTTTGGAGGTTTTGGGAAAGTTTGGGATGCCAACGACATTTTTGTAGTTTTGGCAAATTTGGGGGTATTTTGGTAAATTTAGAATTTTTGGGTGATCTTGGGCAATATGGATAATTTCAAATGGGTTGAGATGATTTTTGAATAAATTTGGGTATTTTGGATGAATTTGAGGATTTTGACCAAATTTAGGATTTTAAGGGCATTTAGGTAATTTGGGTGGATTTAGGACAACATATGAGGTTGGACATTTTCGTAGAATTGGGGTGCCAACCACCTTATTGAGCCATGGACAAATGAAATCTCTATTTGGGTCCTCTATGTTCTGGTCTTAGCTAAACCCTAGCCTAGGGCTAGTAGGTTTAGGGGACCATCTACATGAGTCTCCCAAAAGATCAAGGGATCAAAGTCAACAATTTGGGTTCAGGGTTTGTGAGTGATTGTGGGTAAAAGTGAGTGTAAGTGAGTGAAATAACTCTAGACTAACACCTAGGGTCAACCCTAAGGTCAAGCACTCCTATGGGAACTCTCCTTGAGATCCTCCACACTAACCCCACCTACGAAGTGCTAGAGGTTATGACCAATATGTGGAACTTCAAGTTGAGCAAAGAAGAGATTAGAGTTTCTAATGGTGAGGGTTCCTTTTCTAGTTTTTTAAGAATAGTCAACAAGAAAGTCATATGGCTAGACCTTAGACAACCAAAGAGGGAAAACTAAACCTCAACCAAAAGTGAGTTCAATAAATGGACCCCCGATAGGTATGGTGTGTTGGGCAAGCACACCACGCGTATTGGCATTGACCAACGAGATCAACAAAACCAACACAAACTCCTAAGTCAACAGACCTATAAAGGAGTGTAGAATTTGAGTGCTAGTTGCTTCCGCTGAAGAATTAGCAAGGGTATATCTAATTGAAATCAAGAAGTAGGAACTCTCACTGGGGATTGGAGCGCGAGCTTCAAGTTATCAAATTTCAGGTGCTTACTGGTGATGAGAATCAATATTTAGGTGCTAACCTCAAGATGGGAATTGAAATTTAGGTATCAATCCCGGAAAGGTAAGTTAGAATTTAGGTACAGGATGTGATGTTCTATTCAGAGGAGTCTTACTTCTATCTCAAAGGTATGTGTAGAGAATTGGAATTTGTGGTCCCATTCAAGGGGGTCTTATACCAATCTTAGAAGATTGAGAATAGGATGTGATGTTCCATTCAGAGGAGTCTTACTATTATCTCAAAGATATGTGTAGAGAATTGGATGTCGTGGTCCCATTCAAGGGGGTCTTATACCAATCTTGGAAGGTTGAGAATAGGATGCGATGTTTCATTTAGGGGAGCCTTACTCCTATCGCGAGAAATGTGTAGAGAATTGGATGTCATGGTCCCATTCAAAGTGGTCTTACACCAATCTCAGAAGGTTGAGAATAGGATGTAATGTTCCATCCAGGAGAGTCTTACTCCTATCTCAAAGATATGTGTAGAGAATTGGATGTCGTGGTCCCATTCAAGGGGGTCTTATACCAATCTCAGAAGGTTGAGAATAGAATGCGATGTTCCATTCAGGGGATTCTTACTCCTATCTCGAAGATATGTGTAGAGAATTGGATGTCGTGGTCCCATTCAAGAGGGTCTTACACCAATCTCACAAGGTCAAAAATAGGATGTGATATTCTATTCAGGGGAGTCTTACTCCATCTCGAAGATATGTGTAGAGAATTGAATGTCACGGTCCCATTCAAGGGGGTTTTACACCAATATCAGAAGGTTGAGAATAAGATGCGATGTTCCATTCAGAGGAGTCTTCCTCCTATCTTGAAGATATGTGTAGAGAATTGGTTGTCGTGGTCCCATTCAAGGGGTCTTATACCAATCTCAGAAGGTTGAGAATAGGATGCAATGTTTCATTCAGGGGAGTCTTACTTCGTATCTCAAAGATATGTGTAGAGAATTGGATGGTGTGGTCCCATTTAAGGGGGTCTTACACCAATCTTAGAAGGTTGAGAATAAGATGTGATGTTCCATTCAAGGAAGTCTTACTCCTATCTCGAAGATATGTCTAGAGAATTGGATTTCATGGTCCCATTCAAGGGGGTCTTATACCAATCTCAAAAGGTTGATAATAGGATGTGATGTTCCATTCAAGGGAGTCTTACTCCTATCTCAAAGATATATGTGTCACACTAGAGAGGAAAGCACTGGGACTTATATCCAACCCAAAAAGGTAGAGTGAAGAGAGTTGGCGTCTTAGAATTGGCTCCAAGAACAATACGAATATAGTGTATAAAGTTTGTAGTGTTGAGTCCAAAAATATGTATCATGTGAAGATAGGTATTGGTGAGAAAGATTTGTAAAAACTTGTGAGATTTTACGCAGGATGTGAAATTTCGCGGGGATTGTGAGGAGAATTAGTGCAAACGAGGACAGTTGCGCTGCTTGAGCAAAGAGTAGAAGACCTCAAAATCGAAAGAATAAACACAAAAAATTTATTTTCTTTTCTTGTTGTTTTTATCACATTTGATTTTTAAAATATGTTTTTAGAATTCAACTTTAGTTGATTGATGATTTCAAAAGATTTTTTTTTTGAATTTTATTATTATCAAGTTTTCATTGTTTTGTTCTTTGTTCATTGTAGTTCCGAACAAACATATGGTTTTGTTGCTTTCATCCATCGCACAAAGGGAAATTGAGCAATTAGACAAAACATCTGAAAGAGATTTCATTAATCCGCTTCAACAGGCATTACAGATTAAGTATAGGTCGAAGCCTAAAAAATTACAATATGTTGAATTCATTAAAGTACATATGGAAATATCTCATGCTGGGTACATAGAAACTGAGAATATTTAATATATATATCATCATATCTGCAACGTCAAAATGCAGTACAAAAAGGTATCCTCTGAGTGTCCGTCTCTAGTGGGACGAGCTCCTGATTGAGCTGACCTACTAAGCTATGCTCTAGGATAAGATTTCCCTTTGCATGTGCTTAGAGGTGCAACCCTCTCATGGCTTGTATGGCAGTAGTTCTTCCAACTCTAGGTCCAGCCGGAATCCGTATGGTATGTTGTTGTCATCCATTCTTCAGAAAGTCACAGACACCCTACGGTGCGTACCTTTGGAATGCAGTATTTTGCAATGTCTGCTCCATTTCCTTTAAAAACCAGCAATGAACCCACCGGTAGTGGAATCTCCACAGATCCTCTGAACTTGTCAGGGCCAATGATACCAATTTCTTTTCTAAATAGAATGTTGCTTTTGCTCATGAAAGAGACCGTGCAGAAAGGCCTCATAAAATCATGATGATCTATATGTAGAGGAATGTAGTCGTCCTCGCCGTAGATGTTGGTGATGCAACTGTTAGGAATGCAATTGGGTGGAAGTATGCTCCATCGAACCATTCTCTTGATCATCCATTTTATCATGGGAGGTAGCTGGTCCACCTTATTGTGCCTCAGAATCCTAGGGGGATTCCCTTGTCTATCCTTGGTGAAGTTGTATTAGCAGCCACATTGTATAGTGATCCTACTCATCCCACGCATCCATTTTCGTGGCTCAGAATAGGTTCTTTCCATCAAAAGGTCTGCTCAACCTTTTTCCCTCAGATCAAAGATGCAATCAAGAATACTTCTTTCATCGCTTTCAGAGAAGACCTTGGTGTACAACCCTAAGCCTTTCGGTATATTGATGAATCTTCCTTGTACTTCTTCATAGAATTCAAACTCCCTTTTGTTCACTTTACTCATTTTATAGTATTATACCATGCTGACGATCAGTGGCTGTCCAAGGTACTCCCTCATTTCAATGTCAGCAGAAACGCAAGCCGATGATGTCTTTGAAGTGCCATGCGTCATTTTTTAGTTCAACACCACCATCCGACTCGACAGCCACGTGTCCCACAGTTCAAGCACAAAGACTCTGTCTGGCTTGATCTCGTCCATCCATCCGATACATGCTCGATCAAAAAGCTCTCTGTCATCGTCCCTGATGGATAAAACCCGTGAACCGTCCAATTTTAAACCCTATGATTTCAGCCTAGACTAATCCAAATCACTTTGGGTTTGTTCCTACACCTTTATCAGGTCAAGATAAGGTCCAAACTAAGCCCAAAATTAGGGTTAGTGAGCTATACCTTTGCCCAAGAGGTAAGGCCTTGATTGGGTGCTTGTGGAAGCTTCAGTGGAGTCTGACAAACCTTGTGGATGTATTTATTTCCTCTCGTGAAGGCTCCAAGTGTGAGTTCGATCAAAAGGTGGAGCGGCCTTAGTCTAATGATAGGTTAGAGGACTCAACAGAGGGGGATTTTGATGGGGATCTTCCACTCCTGCTCATGTAAGCTCAGGAGAAAATCAATTTGGGGTTTGAGGGAGTTTTTAGGAAGGCCAAATTTTGCCTTGATTTTGAGATCCAAAATTGAGCTCAAGTGATGAGGAAGATGGCCTGAGAATGGTTGCATTGGGGTTGTGTAGTGTTGCAGGAGCTCTGGAAATAGTTTAAACAAAGTTCCCTCAAGAAATTTTTTCTAGTCCTCTTTCAGCCATGGAAGAGGGGTTTAAGTAAAATAGCTTAGGGTGGCTATCATGGCCTTCATTTGGGTGCAATGTGGAGCTTAGGTGGAGGGCTTCAAGATGCTAAACACCAATCAAAGCTAGACACATTGGATGAGTGAAATTGGGTTTAAACTTAGGTATGGGGGTCTCAATTTTGGCTCCTTCAGTGACTACGGTGTTTAGCCATGGCAAGGGAGGTGTTTCGGTGGCTAAGGAATCTCAGAGGAATCTGTCACAATAATTAATTTGGGCTGGTGATAGGTTTTGGCAAAGATATCTTTGGCTTAAACAATTTAGGAAACAAATTACTTAATTTAGAGGACCTTTGGTCCATGGCTCATCTACGGTGGGTTAAGTGAGTCTAGCTTGGTCACTAGGATCCAAAAGTTGACTGTAAAAGTCCTACCTTGATCAATTCGGCATGACTAGGTCAGTTTTGGTGCATGGGTCCAAATGGGGTCAAAATCGCCAAAGGTTGGGTTTAGGTTAGCCTAGCCATGACTTTAAGCCCAATTGATTGATCAACATTGTGTTGATGATTTTTATGAAGATTTCTAGTGAAGTATTGAAGTGATTTTGAGTTCAATTGGAAGCTCAATTTGAAGGATTTTGGGATTTTGGTCAATTTGCACATGTTGAACTAGACTTGGGTCTAGGTTGGGCTAAGGTCGGTTAAAGTCCAAATTACTAGTTGAAAATGGTCCATAGGAATCTCATAAAGAGTTTTCAACATAAATTGGGTGTCAATTTTGGGGTTAGGATATTCAATTTTGTGGAATTTGGGGACATAGCCAATTTGGGGCAAATTTGAGGATTTTTGGACCTGAATCAAAATTGAGTGCAATTGAGGGTTTACCAGGACTAATTAAGGGTCCAATTTGATTTTTAGGACTGTTATGAAGAGTTTAGGATTCAAATTGGGGCAAATAAAGTAGGCTATGGGATTCAAATAGGTAAGATTAGGTCATAGGATCAAAATTGGGGGTTTGACTTAGATCAAAATTGAGCTCAAAGCATGGGCCAATTAGGCTTGGAATTGGTTTATATTGGTCATGTGAAAGATGAATTTGAATTTAGGATTGAAATTGAGGGGAATTGGGGTCACATTGATGGACATTTGAGGTGAATTTGGGGAAATTGGGCCTTTAAAGGCAATTTAGGGGTTTTGGTCAAAATGGTTAAATTGGCAAAATTAGGTTCAATTGAAGGGCCCAAATTAGTTTTGGAGACATTTGGAGTAATTGTGGAGGGTTAGGGAAAGTTTGGGGTGCCAGGGTATTTTTGTAATTTTGGCAAATTTGGGGGTATTTTGGTAATTTTGGAATTTTTGGGTGATCTTGGGAAATTTGGATAGTTTCAAATGGTTTGAGATGATTTTTTAATAAATTTGGGTATTTTAGATGAATTTGAGGATTTTGACCAAATTTATTGTTTCAAGGGCATTTAGGTAATTTGGGTGGATTTAGGGGCAATAGGCAAAGTTGGACATTTTGGTAGAATTGGGGTGCCAACCACCGTATATGAGCTATGGACCAAAAAAATTCCCATTTGGGTCCTCTATGTAGTGGTCTTAGCTAAACCCTAGCCTAGCGCTAGTGGGTTTAGGGGACCATCTACATGAGTCTCCCAAAAGATCAAGGGATCAAAGTCAACAATTTGAGTTTAGGGTTTGTGAGTGATTGTGGGTGAAAGTGAGTGAAATAACTCAAGACCAACACCTAGGGTCAACTCTAAGATCAAGCAGTCCTATAGAAACTCTCCTTAAGATCCTCCATACTGACCCCACCTACTAAGTGATAGAGGTTATGACCAATATGTGGAACTTCAGGTTGAGCAAAGAAGAGTTTAGAGTTTCTAATGGTGAGGGTTCCTTTCTAGTTTTCTAAGAATAGTCAACAGGAAAGTCCTATGGCTAGACCTGAGGTAACTAAAGAGGGAAAACTAAACCTTAACCAAAAGTGAGGTCAACAGGCACAAGTGGTGATGACCGGTATGGGACGCCGATTGAGGCACAAGTGGCGTTGATCCAAGTGCAAGTGCGAGATACAAGATGCAAGTAAAAATGTGAGACATAAGGTGCAAGTGCAAATGCAAGGTGTAAGGTGTAAAGTGCAAGGTGCAAGGTGCAAGTGCAAATGCAATGTGCAGAGTGCAAGTGCAAGTGCGATATATGACATACAATATGTAACATGCAAGACATGCACATGCAAACAATAAGGTGAAAATGCCTACATATGATAGCAAGCCACGCTCGTACTAACGGCCTCACCTGAGAAATCTAGGGCGGACGCACTTGGATTTGAGGCTTCGCCGATGCCTCCTCTAGCTTTGGCGTGCCAATGTGGAGGTTTTCCCCAATCGATTTCTTATAGGGGAAACTCTCCACCGTTTGTAGGGCGGACTAGCTACAAATTTTTTTTCATGCTACGAACACCCACGATCTTATAAGACAGACTAGCTACAAAGTTTTTTCCATCCTCTAAGGTCGAACTCAACTAATCCATCCAAGAGGGATTAGGAGTGCCAAAAACTGTGGGAAATTGGGATTCCGACCCAGCATGGTAATAATCTAAGGCTCATGATAAATTGGAGACACTCAGCTCTACCGAGGGTGTTTGACCACACATAAGAAGTCATAACCTAAAGGCTAGCTCCAAGAAAACCAACGATCCATCACACAGGCACGTCGGCGCATGCACCCCGTGTGGGTTATCAAACCCACATGCCTAAGGCTGGCTAGGAGGTAGAGGATCTCGCCACCATGACGGTAGCAGACGTGTTCTCTTTATCTTGAAGGAGAGCCCACACATCGAGTCACCGGTGTCCGGTCCTTGCGCTAGTGTACCTCGCAACGAGTCACATATACGAGCAGGAAATGAGGATAAGGAGGTTAGTGAGGTATGCAAAGTACATTTGGTAAATATCATAGTATATTAAAATACGACCAAAATGTACCTTCGAGAGGGGTTATTCCATGTCGGCGAAAGAGGAGAACCAAGGAGGATGCCGACGGGAAGGAGCGCCGACGGAGGCCTTTCCCTCAAGGTGGAAGACCTTTGCACCTCCTTGAACAATGAGAACACTCGTTGTCTGGCAAACTCAAAATGCTCTGGTAAAGTATTTAGTCGTCGGGAAGGTAGGACGGTGAGGTGGAGGAGTTAGCTCGCCGGCGGTGCGCACCGGGAGTGAAAGAAATGCGAAGGACAACCCAAAATTTGACATTTTCCACGCTGAATTTCTCTGGTGTAAATGTGATGCGGTGAATCACAAGGCCAGTGAGGCGGAAGAGATTCGGTGGAAGAGGAAGCCACGGATCTAGCAGGCTGGAGGCACATACGACCGACGAGGAGGAGGTTAGCGAAGGGTCGCCGGTGAGAAGAGGAGTAGTGGGCTGTCTCGTTCGTGAGCAGAGGCCCGACCAGCTAACTATTTCATAAAAATGAGAGTGAGAGGGAGCTGCGGCCGGCAGAGCAGAACTGGTGGTGAGCGGCGCCGGAGTGGAGGGTGCTCATGCGGTAGTGACCTGTGGCGTCATCGTCGTCGACAAAGAGGGGGAGACTGGCAGATGCTTTGCGAGAGAGTTCGGAGAGGGATTAACGAGCGTTCGCAAGAGGGAAGACTAGATTTGAGTCTTCGGCCACCAGTGGGAGCGGCGGTGCTGCGGGATGCCTGCCTAAGGGCAGTCGTCAGCGAGCAGTCCCAACGCAAGAGGAGATGACGACTAGGGTTTGCGAAGTTTGTGGAAGCTGTGAGGAGGAGCGATCTGGGTAAGAGGGAGGTAGCGTGGGTTTTTCTAAAAAAACATAATATTTTATAATTATTATTTTTATAATAATAATAATAATATCATTATTATTATGTATGGCCCCGTTTCGTACATTTTTCGTAGAATGCACAATCGTGGTGAAATGAACATCCCCTTTAGGTAAAATCGACGTTACAGATGCACTGACATGGTCCGCTTCATCGTTCGGGGTCATCTAGATGATTTTTCTGACGATCACGCCAATTCAAGCTAATTTCATGCACAACGCGATGGATAATATTCGTCAACCTGCTCGAAGTCATCTGACGTGTTAAATGTCGATCGGCATTCGCCTAGGTGAAAACCAAAGCCTAGCACAATAACCTTGGCTATGTGCCCCTCAACACACGCCGAAAGGTCCTGGGTGGGTGTCTAAAATATCGGATGTTACGGATGGGTCATAGACTATCCCGAGTCACGCAGGTGGACACCCTACACTGATGAAATCAAAAATTGATGCCAACAATTACTATAACTTTTAACTAAATTCTCTTAGTCATTTCTAAAGTCAAAATTTTACTTCCCTAATATAACTTCATATACATAATCATTTTTTAAATCAAAATCAAATTTTATTTGAAATACATTTGAGAACAAATAAACTTTTAAGTTCATTTTAGAAAAAATTTTCACCGCCCCCCAAACATAAATTTTTCATAGAAATAAAACATTTTAGCATCATATATAAATAAAAAGGAATAAAACTAACTATAACATGCTTGCAGGAATTTTTATATCCTAAATATGCAAGTACAAAAATTAAAAATAAGAGTAAAAATTTAATTGACCAAAATTTAATTTTCTTAAAATAGAGAGATTCATCAAACTTCTATGTAGTGGAGTATAACATAAAAGCAAATAAACACACTAACAAACATACGTGACAGCAACATAAAGAAAAATAATTGGTAGTAAATTTAAAATTTTAACATGCAGATTTAAGTAACAAGTTAGCCAAGTCATAAACCTTCCTAAGATTCCAGAATTAAGTTCAACAAACATTAACAAAATACAACAACACAATTAAAACACTTACTGCCACTAAAAAATACTAGCTAAACACAAAAATTCAAATACATCACAGTAGGTGTACGAAACAAAATATAACATAACAAAAACTAGCAGTCTTTACAATCACAACTAAAAACATAACAAAAAGTACATAATACTAGTACCAACAATAGTTCATAACAATACAAAACCTAAAAACATAAAACAGAACTAGCGATCTCAATTAATCATCACCCTCTTCT
Source organism: Phalaenopsis aphrodite (assembly GCA_003013225.1). Classification (NCBI taxonomy): domain Eukaryota; kingdom Viridiplantae; phylum Streptophyta; class Magnoliopsida; order Asparagales; family Orchidaceae; genus Phalaenopsis; species Phalaenopsis aphrodite. The sequence goes on along the minus strand of NEWO01001415.1, from coordinate 14,655 downwards.
TCATCACTATCATCACTACGCCAAACAAGTGTAGGCTCATATGGTGGATATCTGGGATATTGAGGAAATACTACACCTCAATTACCTCTGTTGAGATGCTCAATAGCGAAGTTGTATTTCTCCTCACAATCACTTCTTCTCTTCATATACCCGTCCATACACTCAGTAAAATGCTCTAAATTTAATACCTTATCCGCAGTGATGTTGACATTGTCCAAAATCCTCTGTAATATCTCTGACTGAGAATCAGATCCAGAA
>NEWO01001414.1:46071-58874 GCA_003013225.1 Phalaenopsis aphrodite | reverse complement strand
TCTTAGGAAATAGTGGCATGAGAGAATTATGTCATTATTTTCCTTTTACTTTTCTTTTTCAATGAGTGGGATTCATGTTTTGGATTTTGGGATGCATGCTTGAAGAAGCTTTAATTATAAATGTGATGGTTTTAAGTTGCACTTCATTTACATTACAATAAAGGCATGTTGTAGTGTTAAAAATTTTTTTGTAATTGTATTAAGACTCGAGAGGTCATTGTAATTCTCAACAAACTGTAACCACATTCAAATTCCATGGAAGGTGAAGTTCATGGGGGGGATGCAAATAAATAGAAAAATATAATTTGATGGGCGTAGAATTGGAGATTTTAGGGTGAGAGACTAAAATCCCCAATTCGGTCTTAGTGTTTAAAGAACTAAAGCAGGAGTTAGCCTTCAGGGGAAGGGAAGTGGGAGCTTTGGAGTGTGAGCCAATATCTTCCTAGCCTAGCCACAAATTTAGGGACTAAACCTGAGTTTAGCCAATGATTTTCTATAACACTGAATCAGGGTAGAGAATTAAAATTGCTCATATTTGGCACATACATTATTTAATGTATCTCATTCCTTTACATTATCCAACTCACTACATAAGAATAGTAATTTTGAAAATCTTAAAATTCCCCAAACCAATTCATCCAGAAAGGGTTATCTTTAGGATTTAATATTTACATTTAGGAATAGTTACTATCCTTATATTTATAATTCACATTTAGGAGTATTTTCTAAATAAAACACCATTTTAATTGACATTTCAAACTATGGACTAATAATAGTAAACTGGAATTTGACTAAGGACATTTTTCCTCGCTTCCTTGTGGGATCGATAATCTGGGATTAATCAGAAAGTCAAATATTACTTGAGCGGTACGTATACTTGCGTTTACATCATTGTGATTATATAACATATATAAAATTAAGTATATAAAAAAGTCACATCAGGGCTCCGGATGGGCTCTGTCGGCCCTGAGATCCGTTTTCTTGGGCGTCGTTGGCGCCCATTCTGGCGTTGTCGGCGTTAGTGGCCAAATTTTTGCGATTTTCATTTTTCATTCAATTAGATTCCAACATTTCTTCCAGTACCAATATTGCACTTAATTTATAATAAATGCAATTGTGTAGGATTATTATCTACTAATATATAAGACACTTAATAAACTAAATAGTAATACATAGACATATAAGTATAGGTTGTCTCCCACAAAGTGTTTGGTTTAATGCCTTCAGCCCGACATACCATTTGTTTAGTTGCGTTGACTTAACACTAAAACTTCTTTAAATTGAGGTATGTGTCCTTCAGAATAGTGTTTCAAACGATGCCCATTAACTTTAAATATCTTTCCAGTGTTAGGATCTTTAATCACAATAGTTCTATAATGATAAACTTTAATCACTTTAAATGGTCCTAACCATCTGGATTTCAGTTTTCCTAGAAACAATCTCAATCTTGTATTATATAATAGAACTTCTTATTCAGATTCAAATTTCTTCTAAAAATCTTCTGATCATGCCATATTTTCATTTTCTCTTTATGGTTTTTGTATTATCTTATGCTTCGTTTATAATCTCCTCAAGTTCATTGAGTTACAATAATCTTTTCTCACCAGCATCTTTTAGATTAAAATTAAATTCCTTAATAGCCCAAAATATTTTATGCTTTAATTCTACAGGTAAGTGGCATGTTTTTCTAAATATCAGTCTATATGGGGACATTCCTATAGGAGTCTTATAAGCAATTTTATATACCCATAATGCAGTATCAAGTCAAGCAGACCAATCCAATTTATAAGGATTACAACTTTTTCTAAAATGCGTTTAATTTCATGATTTGATATTTCTGTTAGGCCACTTGTACGAGGATGTAAGCAGTAGAGAATCTATGCATCATATCATATTTCTTAATTTAATTTTTCAATTCTCTTATTTTTGAAATGAGATGCTCCATCAGTAATAATTACTCTCGGCATTCGATATCTTATAAAAATATTTTTAATTAAAAATTTAGAAGCACTCTGAGCATCACATATAGGTACAACAATAACTTCAATCCATTTAGACATATTATCAACAACAAGCAATATATATATATATATAAGTTTCCAAATAAAGGCATAAAAGGTTCCATAAAATATAATCCCCACACATCAAAAATTTCAACTTCCAATATGTAATTTAGAGACATTTTATTTCTTCTAGATATGTTTCCTACACGTTGACATCTATCACATGTTTTAATATATTCATTAACATCTTTAAAAATGGTAGGTATATAAAATTGAGCTTGTAAAATTTTATATGTAGTTCTATTTGTTCCGAAATGTCCTCAAAATTCATAATCATGATATCTTTCAATTATCTGTTGAGTTTCTTCATAAAACACACATCTTCTAATAATTAGATCTTTACATTATTTATATAGATATGGGTCATCCCAAAAGGAGTCTTTTGAATCATATATAAACTTCTTTAATTGTGGATTTTTTATATCAGGTGATAGAATATCACTTACAATATAATTTAATATATCAGTATACCACAGTACATCCATTTCATCAATACTATACAATTGTTCATCAGGAAAATTCTATAAAATTTCATTTGCAAAATTAGTTAATATTTCTATTTCTATTCTAAACAAATGACCAGCTATTTGATTATCATCTCCCTTTTTATCAATCACGATAAAATTAAATTCTTGCAATAAAAGTATCCATATAATTAATCTTGGTTTAGCATCCTTCTTTTGCAATAAATATTTAATAGTAGAATGATTTGTATGCATTATACATTTAGTTTCAATTAACTAAGGTCTAAATTTATCTAAGACATAAACAATAGCTAATAACTCTCTTTTAGTAGTAATATAATTAATTTGAGCTTCATTTAGAGTCTTACGAGCATAATATATAACTTGAAAAACTTTATCGTGTCTTTGTTTTAATTCAAATGGTTTCTCCTAGTCAGGTGGTACTATTATAGGTGCAATGACTAATTTTTTCTTTAATAATTCAAATGATTTTATGCATTCTTCATTAAAATCAAATTTTGTATCTTTTTCTAAAAATTGGCATAGGGGCTTAGTTATTTTTGAAAAATTTTTTATGTAGCGCCTGTAAAAACCAGCATGTCCTAGAAACCTTCTCACCCCTTTAACACTAGCAGACAGTGTAATATTTTTATAACTTAGATTTTTGCAGGAACTCCCTTTATGCCTTTTTTAGAAATTTTATGCTCGAGTACAATACCTCCTACAACCATAAATTGACATTTTTCTCAATTTAATACTAAATTGACTTTTTCATATACTTTCAGAACATTTTCTAAATTGTTAAGGCATAATTCAAACGAAGTTCCAAATGCAGAAAAATCATCCATAAACACTTCCATTCCATGTTCTATAAAATTGCAAAAAATTGACAACATACATCTTTGAAATGTTGCAGGTGCATTGCATAGTCCAAAGACATTCTACAAAAAAGCAAATGTTCCATATGGGCTCTTGAACATTGTTTTATCTTGATCCTCTAGAGCAATTGAAATTTGGTGATAACCGATATATCCATCTAAAAAGTAATAATACTTATTCCCTGTCAATCTATCCTACATTTGGTCTAGAAAGGGTAAAGGAAAGTGATCTTTTCTGGTGGCCATATTTAATTTTCTATAGTGAATGCGAATTCGCCAACCAGTTACTTGTATTTTCTCATTTTCTTCAACAGTCACTCCTCCTTTCTTTGGGACAGTGAATTGGGCTTACCCAAGCATTATCTAAAATAGGATATATAATTCCAACATCTAACCATTTTAAAATCTCTTTTATAAAAACTTCTTTCATTATTGGGTTTAATCTTCTCCGAGGATCAGCTTTAGGTTCATATTGTTCATCTAATAAAATTTTGTGCATACAAATTGAATGACTAATTCCTTTAATATATGCTAAAGTCCATCCAAAAGCCTTTTTATACTTTTTTAACATTTCTATTAACTTTTGTTCTTGAATTTCAGTTAACTCAAAAGATATAATAACTGATAATGTAGATCTCTCCTAAAAATACATACTTTAAATGGGCAGATAATATCTTTAATTCAAGTTCAGGTGGTTTAATACTTAAAGGAATAAGATTTTTACTATCATTTTCCAACAAGTCTAACGTTCCAAATTTGCCTTGAATATAATACAAATCTTCTTCTTTAATTTCATCTTCATTCTAAAAAATTTCTCATTGCTAAAATTTATATTCAAATTCTTTCTTAAATTGTTCATTACTTAGATAATCAACTACTTCCATCCTGAAACATTCATTATCTTTTTCTATTGTAGGATATTTCATAGCTTTTGCTACATTAAATTTTGCTTCTTGATCATTAACTCTCATTATTAATTCTCCTTTTTGTACATCTATTATAGCTCTTCCATTTGTAAGAAATGGTCTCCCTAAAATAATAGGAATCTCTTTAACTTCCTCCATATCCAATGCTATAAAGTCTACAGGGAAAATAAATTTATCCACTTTTACTAGTACATCCTCTATAACTTTTTTTGGATAAGTTATTGATCCATCAACTAACTAAAGAGTTACAGTAGTAGGGGAAATTTCTCCTAAATCTAAATGCTTAAAAATTGATAAGGGCATAAGATTGATACTTGCTCCTATATCACATAAAGCTTTTCCATAAACTTTTCATAAATTGCACAAGGTAGAGTAAAACTACCAAGATCTTTTAATTTTTCAGGAAGTTTTTCTGAAGAATAGCACAACACTCTTCACTGAGTGCAATGGTCTCATGATCTGTAAACTTCCTTTTCTTATTTAGTACATCCTTCATAAATTTTGCATAACTTCTCATTTATTCCAAAGCTTCAATAAAAGGAATATTTATTGTTAACTTCTTAAGGATTTCCAAAAAAATTGCAAATTATTTATTTTCATTCTTCTATTGCAGTCTTTGAGGAAACAGATGTAATGGTTTTTCTAAAGGAACCTGTGTTTGTTCATTTTTTGGTTGATCATTTTCCATTTCTTCCTTCTCTTCATCAACATCAGTTTCTCTTTGGATTCTTGTTTTAATTTCTTTTCCACTTCGTAATTGAATAGCTTTAATTTGCTCTTTATTTTGATCTTTTGGAATAACTTCCATAGTACTCGGAAGAATTCCAGAATGTCTGTTAATAAGTGCAGTAGCAATATGTCCTAATTGATTTTCAATATTTCTAATAGCAGCCTCTTGATTTTGTATTTGATTTCCCATATTCAACATCACTTCTTCCATCATCAACTTCTTTTCCTTAACTTGTGGGTTAGTAGTGGAGTTAAATCCTGGAGGATAATAAGGTTAAAAATTTGGATTTCCTTGATTGTTCAGATTTTTAGATGGATTCACCAAATTTTTATAATTATTTCAACTAAAATTAGGGTGATTTTTACATCTAGGATTAAAATAGTTAGAATATGGATTGTTATTTAGATTATTTATAGTGTTTAAAATTTCATAAGATGTTGAGTATCAATAATCTGTCCTAGTAAATTTTTCTCTAATATTGGGGATATTTTAGAATAATTCACTCCTATTGATCAATCTTTTCAGAAATAATGCAATTTGAGATGCCAAAATAGACATTGCATCAGAATCATGAATACTAGCTACTATCTTAGGATTTACCATTTCAGAGGGTCATTAAAAATTATTAGTAGTCATTTCTTCAATTAAAGAATATGTTTCATCAAAATGTTTTGACATTAATTATCCGCCCGCAGCAGCATTTATAATAGATCTTAATGATCCTACTAACTCATTGTAAAAGGTTTGAATTATTAACTAATTTGGCAAAGCATGGTGCACACATTTTCTAAGAAGTTCCTTAAATCTTTCTCAGGCTTCATATGTCAATTCCCCTTCAAACTGACAAAAAGATGTAATATCATTTCTAAGGTTAGCAGTTTTTTAGGGTGGAAAATATTTAACTAAGAATTTTTGTGATAGTTCTCCCTAAGTTCTAATAGATCCAGGTGCTAATGAATTTAATCAAGCCTTGGCTTTATCCCTTAATGATAAAGGAAAAGTCTAAGCCTAACAACATCATTAGACACTCTGTCATATTTAAATATAGCACAAAGTTTAAGAAAACTAGCAAGATATAGGTTAGGATCTTCAGTAGGTGATTATCCAAACTGGTTATTTTATACCATTTAGATAATAATAGGTTTACACTCAAATGAATTAGCAACAACATAAGAATTTTGAATAGTTAAATGAAGTTCATCTGTTGTCGGATTCACATAATCTTTTAAAGGTCTTTGTTGATTTTCATTTATTGGATTTTCTATATTATTTGTCATTTCTTTCAAACTCTTAATTTCTCTTTGTTGTTTTCAAATCTTTCTAATAATACATTTTAATTCTGAATCATAAGATACTAAACCTTCAAATCCAATATTTCGCATAAACAAATAAAGTAAGCAAAGTAAAATTCTTTAAAAATAAACTCCTAAATAAAATTCTTTTTTTAAAATTTTTTATTTTTTATATTTTTTTGTGTTTTTATATATTTGTATATATATATATATATATATATATATATTATCTAAATATCTTAATTTATCAAAACTATTAAATTAAATTAAATTTAACTATTACCTTCCCCGGCAACGACGCTAAAAACTTGATCCCGATTTGGATATGTAAGGATTTATGAAGTTGACACCACTACAACGCCAAAAACTTGATCCTTATATGGAAAGTAAGTTGTGTAAAAAATATATAATTATAAGTAATTAATAATGGAATTCTACGCCAGTATACGTATCGTTATCAAGTAATAATGAATTTTCTATTTAAGCCCCAAATATTGATCCCACGGGGAAGGTGTAAGTTATTAATGATAAATTTTAGCATAACATTTATAGAAAATCAAATGAAATCACTGTCACTAATTTTGAATGTTGAGATATTAACCAAACTAAATTACTTAACTATTAGCAAAACAAAAATGCAAATTTTGAATAATAACTACTAATCTACTAACTATGTTTATGTAATGAAGATTTCTTATATGAAAAAGCATCCTTCCCACTACAATGAAATTCCGGTGAAATGAGATGAGATAAATGTTTATAATATGTATTGTGTCAAACAAGAACAATTTTAATTTTCTGCCCTGATACAATACATTGAAAATAATTGGTTAATCTTAGGTTTAGTCCTTAAATCTGTGGCTAGGCTAGGAGGATACCGACTCCCACTCCAGAGCTCCCACTTTCCTTCATCTGAAGGCTAACTCTTACTTTAGTTTTTAAACACTAAGACCAAATTAGGGATTTTAATCTGTCACCCTAAAAATTCTCTAATTCTACACCCAACAAAGAATATTTTCCTATTTATTTGCACTTAATTTCTTGAACCCATTTCTCCTTCATGAAATCAAATGTGACCCTCGCTCTGTTGTAGAACTCATACTCCATTTCCTAGATCATATGTTTCACAACATATTTTAACAAATAAATTGGTCAGATTGAAAAGAAAATTAAGTTCGTAGTTGAATAATCATCATAATTTATTTTGTATTTTAATTATGACACATTCATTTTATCTCTTCATTTCACCATATCTCAGAGTTGGGGGAAAGATAGAGGGAACTACTCAAACTTTAAGAGAAAGATATGACAAAACACAAATTTTATATATAAAAGAAAGTTCATACAACACTAAATAAATAAGCAAACTTATCTGGAACTCTTTCTCAAATCAAATCCTTTATAGCCTTTCCTTAGAATTGCAGGAAGAATAACTCTCTCACTTTTCTCCTTCTCCAACACTATTACAGAAAGTTTCACACTAAATATCACCACAAAAACTCTAAATTATGAAAGAAAAATCACTAATTGACTCCAATATGATGGTAGAATGAAGATGAATTATGAAAATGTGGCGTGGTGGAACGTTGTGAAGCGAAAAATGAACGTAGAGGAGCCCTTTTTCTAATGAAATTCAACCCCAAATAAAGCCCAAGGTCGGTTCTCCAAGAGGTGCCTCAAAAAACTCTTCAAAAATGGTCTAAATACATTGAAACTTCTAGAAATGGGGTCTGAACCACCTTTGGCACCATCAGCGCTAGTCTGGCACCATTGGCGCTCAGTAAAAACTCTCCATCTTTTGGTTGTTCTGCGTCATCAACGCTACCTTGGCACTGCCGGCGCTGAATATTTCCTCAAAAATGTCATTTTGACTCCAAATTTCATTCTTTTTTCTTCATTTTTTGCTTTAAGCCCTAAAAATCAACAATCTGCAAGAAAACATAAAAATACCTTCCATTAAAGTGCAATATCACCAAATAAGTATAAAATATGGGTATAAAGATACATATATTTTCGGTGTATCATGAAACAAGTGGAGGATATCCAGCCATGTCCTCCAGATCTCAAGATGCTACAAGGATCGATGATTGAAGAAAAGGTCGAAATGCTCAGGGTCGAGATTTTCTAGTAAGCCCGAGAACATGGAGTTTCCATTGATGATGATGAAGATTTTGATTTCAATGATTACCTCGAGGAAGTTTTCATGGATGTTCATGTCATCGAGAACAAAGCCAATGCATCTGCGTGCGACGCTCAACCTCTCATCAAAAATAATGTTGTAGATGAGATACGTTGGGCTATTTTCTTAAGGGACGAGAAAATCAGCCAAATGGAGAAAAGAATGGAAGAGTTGGCTGTTGTAATGGCCACCATGGCCACAGTTTAAGGACAATCTCAACCACCACAGTTAGCCTCTACAGAAATCAATCAACCGTAGATTATACATGTCACAAATAAAAAAGAGAGAAGTCACCTAAAAAAATAGAGATGATCAACAAAAGAAGGATTCTCCATCAAGTGTCATGCCAGAAAAGAAATTTAAGCAAATGGTAAAGCATGTTCGGAAGGCCTTAGCCCAATCTAATGGTGGTGCATTGGTTTTAAAGGGTAGAATTTACCCTGAGTAATTCGATGTTGTACTCTACCCTAAGGGCTTTGTGTCACCAAACTTTAAGATATTTGATGGGACTGGAAATCCCAGGAAGCACATATCACATTTCCAAGCCAGTTGTTGTAATATTGGAGGTAATGAAGCCTTGCTCTTTCAACAGTTTGTTAGCAGCATGTCAGGAATCTCTTTCAATTGGTATGCCAAACTACCCAACAAATCAATTTAGACATTCACCGAGTTAGAACAATTGTTCGTGAAAAGATTTGCCGGAGCGCAACATCATGTATGTATTGGAGATCTTGTAGTAGAGAAGCAGAAGCCCAATGAGACTTTAATGGACTACATTTTGAGTTGGAGAAACCTTAGCATGAAATGTAAGCCTCAGCTACAAGAACATCATGCAATTGATATCTTACTCAAGAGGATCCATGGGCCAGCAACTTTCTTACTCAAGGGATTCACCATTAAATATTTCAAGAAACTACTCAGCAAAGCCAACAATCTTTAAGAAGAAGTCAAACACATAGATTCTCATGAGAAGCCCGAGAAGTACAAGATGACCAGGATATTTGAAAATAAGTCCTAAACAGTGGCAACGATCGATAAAGGAAAACAACCAATGAAGATACATGCATAAAATTCCCATCAGTGATCATCACAGCATGCCCGATAGTAAACACAACAGTATGGCCAGTCCAGCCAGCAACTGCCTCAAGGAGGATCACACCGGGTAGAGAATAAGTGAATATCTTTGGCAAAATGATAGAAAGTAGTGTATTCCTTCAAATATGAAGTGATATCCAAGATGTTCAGAAGTTTGATGAAGAAGCCTGAGTTCAAATTACATGATCCAAAGAAATCAGAAGAGGTTGACAAGAAAGATCAAACAAATTATTGTCCATATCACAAATTGCTTGGACACACTATAGAGGAATATTTCGTCTTCAAAGATTGTCTTGAGAAAAATCTTAAAGAAGGGATATAATGTTCTTGAAAGAATGTTTAAAAGAACCTAAAAAAGGTTCCATAAATATGATTTCGGCTGAGCTAATCTCTCCGATTGACCTGTATACTGGAAAGGATGGATGAAATACAACTTGGAACAAGCTCAAGTGGGTCCTAAACCAAATCCAGTCTGCTTCAAGACAAACGTCCATTCAGAGTCTTCAGCCTGCCAAGTTAGAAATGAAGATTTCACCAGAAGAACTATCATTGTCAAAGAAGAAGAAGAAGAAGAATACGACCACGAAGACTGATAGGACGGTAGGATAGGGGTTGGATCTGCTAGATTGGTTGTCTCAGATTCGAGGAAGAAAATCCTCGAACCCCTGACCTTGTATATTTATCTTTTTTTCCCTCCAGGGTCTTATGAATATAATGATTATGATTTTAATTACATTCTAACTGTTTCTGGTGGTAATCTAATTGATTATGACCAATCTAACTTCGATCTCAATTCCCAAAATGATCCTCAAATCATGCTTGAATCTGATAAAATTGTTAACAAGACCAAAGAAGACATTGACAACACCACTTACGATAACGCCGAGAATGAGGAACCAATTCTCGAATGCCACGGCGCACCACTCGCCATCAACATAGATCTTTTCAACAAAGAAGAAACACAGGAAGATTCACATGTGGTATCTCAAGAAGAAGAAATTATAGAAGTAAACTTGAGGAGCGGGAGAGTATTACCACTGAGAACAGCTCCGACAGATAAAGGAAAACAAAAAGTAACTCAAGAAGAGCTACCTCCAACTCCACCTCCATCAGTGGAAAAACAACATAATTAAGAGAAATATGGAGGATCATACAAAGTGGATTACAACGTGCTAACTCATCTTTGGAAGTTGACAGCAAAATTAAGCATCTACGATGCTCTAATCGTGTCAAAGGAGATGAGAGAGTCTCTGATTACAGCTTTGCTTGACCTAGAGATTTGTTTAGCCTAGTTGGCCAGCACATCCTACGATGAAGTTGCTCGTTGAAAGAACAGTCTGGGGTAGCCTTCACAGATGAAGACCTGCTGCTCGGTACCACTGACAATAACCGTCCAATCTAAATCTCTGTTAACATCGACAGATTTATGTTGTCCAGAGTTTTGGTAGATCCTAGAGTATTACTTAACCTAATGAGCCTACAAACATTGGCTAATTTGGACATTGAAGCTCAGGAGCTTATGGCTGATAAAATGATGCTACAAGGATTCAACCAAAAGGGAGAGAAAACCCTTGGATCAATCACATTACTTATGAAGGTGGGAGAACTAGTAACAACTGTTAATTCCATATTATCAACGCCGAGACCTCTTTTAATGCTCTACTTGGTCAACCATGGATTCACAAACACAACATGATTCTATCGTCTCTACACTAATGCATTAAGTACTACAAGGAAGGACAAGAGGATTGCATCAAGGGAGATTTACAGCCATTTTCAGTTCATGAAATTGGCATTCATTAAGATGCCGCCAACTACATGCTTCCAAAGAAAATTGTCTTCTCTCGTGAAATTGTGACAAAAAAGTGAAGATTTAGAAGAATTAAAAAGGGGAAGCCATTCAACTCAGCTCCAATGATCTTCCACCACCCTTTCATAACAAGTTGGTGGGGGTTCTTTTAGTTCGCACACCCGAGGTCGAGGCAGGGGACGTGGAAGAGGAAAAACCAACATGGTCGTAGAACAGACTAGGCCGATCATCAACATTGATGATGAAGAAAGTTCTAAGGATTTAATAATGATGAAAAAATAGAAGAAATCTCAGTACGAGATATCCTTAGAATATGTGGAGAAAATTGAATATGAGACAATGTATGATCAGATAAATTACTATGTGAACACCATGACCCTTTCTCCGATTCTCCCTCAAAAGGTCGAGATTTTAGAGGTCAAGGAAGTCCGTTGTACTAGTTTAAAGCCGATTAAATTTTATTGTGCTTCTGCTTCTAATAATCTTGAAAGTCATGCAAATTTGGATGAGAATCCTAATGAATTAACGAAATTACCTTTTGGTTACTTTTCGCCTCGAGTACAAAAGTTAATTCAACAAAGACATTTGCCAAAACAAATGCTAAAAAATAAGTTACAACTTTTTGAAAAATTATCGAATGTTAAAAGTCAAACTCCTAACTTTAAAGAGGGTCTCGGATTTCGTACAGTTGGACTAGTCGATGATTCAGAATTTTTCGTGGTTGTTATTAGCTAATCGGAAGAGGATTGCCTCAATATAGAGGATAACTCTACTGATTAGCTAATAGAAAGTGCACTGTCAAAATTTGAGGAAGAAATCAAGTCAAATGTCGATGAATTAAAGGAAATTAACCTGGGTACGGAAGAGCAGCCCCGACCTACATTTATGAGTTCTCTACTTAATGATGAAGAATCTATAGAGTTGATTAAACTATTAATATAATTCAAAGATTGCTTCGCGTGGAGTTATGATGAAATGTCAGGACTGTCAGCAGAAGTTGCAGTTCATAAAGTCGAGGTGGACAAAGATATGGCCCCGATAAAACAAGCTCGTAGGAGAATACACCTCGAAATAGAGCAGCGAGTCATCATCGAGGTGAAGAAATTAATAGATTCAAACTTTTTAAAAAAAGAGCAATACCCCACGTGGTTAGCTAACATTGTATAGTTAGAAGATTTCACCAAAGTTAAGTGCATGGGGTGGCCTTGCACCAACCTTCGAATGTGCCACAACCAACCGTTGCTTTATGGCCATGCGAGTATTAGGGCATGGACATAGTAGGTCCAACAGACCCTCCATCCTCTAAGGGATACAAATTTATACTTGCCACTACAGATTGCTTTTCCAAATAGGCAGAGGCACTGCC
>NEWO01001414.1:30002-41847 GCA_003013225.1 Phalaenopsis aphrodite | reverse complement strand
CGAACCCAGCATAATATAAACTCTATTTAATTCCTTATATTAAATAGGGGAACTTGTCGGCCAATACATTGGTTTCGCAGACCAAACGGATGTCATAACTTTCTTTAGTTTATTTGATCAAGTCTCACCCTCAACTCTTGTGTTCATCCGTCGGGATAGATACAGGATTTGAGGTAAAGCGCTCTTTCATCTAAACTATGAAAATTATGGGGTTAGTTTGACTTCATCTTTTTCAAAACTAAAATTTAAAAAAAAATGTCCTTCCGAAGCGGGCAACGAAATTTCAATTCCGATGACTGGCAGCTTCTTACGGGCAAACCCCACACCAAAAATAGTGCCGACAGTTATCAAATGAGCTCCAAATATTTTGAAAATTTTATGGGAAGTTCTCTCAACTTTAAAGCACAGTTTTGAATCAAAATCAAGTCATTTAGATTTTTATTTTTCCCAAATTAATTTTCTTTGTGGTTTAGGGTTTTGTGCATATTAGGTGTGTTTTTAATGACTTAGATCATGAAAAATTTTCCAAAGGTTTCTCTTGCTATAATAAACATTTCAAAATTTTCTTGGATTTTTCTAAGCAACATGCTAACTATTATGATTAATTTATGCAAATAATAGACAAAAACTTGAAAAATATGGATCTTTGTCTAAGAGTCTCCTCTGACTGTAGAAAAATTAGAGAATGTTCCCCAAAACAGAGGCAACAACATGCCAAAATTTCAAGCCATGGTGAAATGTATATATGCATGGAGAATAAAAAAACTCGAAATAGTGTTAATTAATTAAAAATAAAATATGCATCACATAAACTTCAAATTATTTCCACATTATTCTCCTTTGTTCACTGAGTAAGAGGGTATTTTTATTTTATTTTTGTGATTTTTTACACCAAGATATGGATTTTTGAAGTTAGGGATCATTTTTTTATGTAGTTAATTCCCTATTTATTTATTTAAACACAGGATGCAGACTATATCCTAGGCAGCTCCGAATGACGACGTGGAGCGCTCCCATTCATTATGTTTTTTACCTTGGCATGCCACGCGGCTCGCGGTTCACGCACCAAGAGTTCATCTGGATAGATCTCGACCGTTAACAAGATAAACATGTGATCGGACGGTTCCCCGTCATCGTCCCCAAATATGCTATCCCGTCACCGTTAACACTAAAACCCTAAGATCTCACTCATTTCTCCACCAAATGACCACAGGTTGATCCTATGGACTCGTCTAAGTGTGACGAACACATACATATGGTAAACTTGCCATTAAATTAACTCTAATTAAATGGAGAATCAAGATAGGCTTAGGTAGAGGGGGAGTTCAATAACTTTGCTCTAAGAAGGGAAGCTTCAATCAGAGGTGGCTCACAGTTTTAGCTTCTGAGGTGACTAGGCCAGCCTGCAAGGCTAGAGAAGGTGGTGAGGAGGTCAGTGAGCCAAGGAAATCTGTCACAACAATTTATTTGGGCAGGTGTTTAGTTTTGGCAAAAATACCTTAAGCTTAAGCAATTTTGGAAAAAAATCCCTTGATTTGTGGATCCTTTATTCCATGGCTCATTTGGGTGGTTCCATGGGGTTTAGCCTAGTCAATAAGGTCCAAAATTTGGTTGTGGTGGCTTTTCCTTGACCAATTTGGCTAGAATGGGTCAACTTTTGGTGAAGGGGTCCATGTAGGTAAATTTGGCTTAAAGTGGGTTTGGGTTAGGCTAGCCATGAATTTGAGCCAAATTTATTGATCAAAATTGTGTAGATGATTGTAATGAACATTTTTGGTGAAGTATTGAAGTAATTTTGAGTTCAATTGGAAGCTCAATTTGAAGGATCTTGAGATTTTGGTCAATTTGGGCATGTTGGACTGGGCTTGGGCTTAGGTTAAGCTATGCTTGGAATTTGGCTCAATGAATGGTCTAAATGATCAAAGCAGATGTCATGAAGATTTTTCATGAAGGAATGGAGTGGAAATTTTGGAGCTAAGGCATTCAATTTGGTGAAATTTTGAGACATGGCCAATTTAGAGCAAAACTGGGGATTTTTGGATTAGGGTTGAAATTACATGAATTTGAGGCTTCACCAAGGCCAATTAGAACTCAAGTTTGATGTGTAGGATTGTTATGAAGAGTTTAGGATTCAAATTGAGACCAATGGAGTAGGCCATGGGGTTCAATTTGGTGGAACCAAGTAATAGGGCCAAAATTGGGGGTTTGACTTAGATCAAAATTAGGCTCAAAGCATGGGTCAATTGAGCTTGGATTTGGTTTAGATTGGTCATATAGAAGGTTGATTTCAATTTAGGATTGAAATTGGGGGAAATTGGGACCAAAGTGATGGATATTTGAAGTAAATTTGAGGAAATTGGGCCTCTAAAGGCAATTTGAGAGTTTTGGTCAAATTGGGTCATGTGGTAGTCGAGAAAAATAAAATTGGGAATATATGGAAGGTTTTGGGATTAAATTTTTAAAATTTTGGGATAAGGAGGGGCATTTTGGTAATTTGGCAATTTTTTGGTAATTTTGGGTAATTTGGATATTTTCAAAAGGTTTGAAATTATTTTTGAACAAATATGGGTATTTTGGGTAAATTTGGGAGTTTTGGCTAAATTTAGGGTTTCAAGGGTACTTAGATAATTTAGGGGAGTTTAGTGGAAAAAATACAAAATTGAGTATTTTTGGTAAAATTCGGGTGCCAACCACCATAAATGAGCTATCGACCAATGGAAACCCCATTTGGGTCCTCTATGTACTAGTCTTAGCTAAACTCTAGCCTAGGGTCAATGGGTTTAGGGGACCAACTACATGAGTCTCCCAAAGGATTAAGGGATCAAAGCCAAGAAAGTTTGGGTTTGTATTAGTGAGTGATTGTGAGTGAAATGAGTACCTTAGCTCCATACCAACACCTAGGGTCAACCCTAAGGTCAAACTGTCATGTGGAAACTCTCCTTGGGCTCCCTCATAATGACCCCACCTACAAAGTGCTAGAGGTTATGACCACTACGTGGAACTTCAAGTTGAGTAAAAAAGAGTTTGGAATTTCTAATTGTGAGAATTCCTTTTCTAGTTCTCCAAGAATAGTCAATAGGAAAGTCCTATGGCTAGACCCTAAGCTACTAAAGAGGAAAAACTAGACCTTAACCAAAAGTGAGGTCAACAGACATCCCAAAAGATAAATTTGCTAGTTGTAGCTCTTCCTTTAAGAATGGCTTTCCAAATCTTAGAATCACCCACCCTCTATTGATATATATATATATATATATATATATATATATATATATATACAAAATAAAATATATTTACATTCTTTTCAGAAAGTTACAACCATTTCATCGAAAGAGAAATTCACTCATTTATAATTAATAAACTAGAAAGAAATCCTTTATAAAAGTATGAATTGCTGCCTCAGTCAGGACATATCCAAACTGAGACAATCGCTTGAACATCAACTCACCCAACACCATAACCTTGTATATCATGTTCTTTTAAGAGTACAATCGGGAGACCAAATCTTCCACCCGAATGACAGTTAGCTCAGCCTTCAGGGACGTCAACACCTCTTGAAGGATAGCCTCATGAGCCAGAATCGCTGCTAACTCATCCTCAAACTACCCTAACTGTTCATCACAAAGGTGGCCACTTTCTTGTGCAAGTGAAGTCTTAACCTCATAGAGATGAAGCTCAATCAAGCCATACAACTTAGGTATGTTGGACGTCCCCACTAGATTAGTCGCCGGAAACATTGCTCATTTATAAGTGACTCCCCAGAATGCCTTGAACCCTTGGAGGGCCCAAAATCTAGAACGATGCCAGTCTAGGGAACCTCTCGCTCTGTAGGAGGCAAAGTCTTCATCCCCTCACTAGAAGAGTGACCCATCATTTGATCTAAATTAAAAGTGGTGAAGGAAAAGCCTTCTCCCCTAACTTCTTGGTCTAATGATGAAGGGCGATAAATCGGCTGAGAAGTATCAGCTATGGAAGGGTATGGAGCAACCCCTTGTTCATTTGTTGCTTGCTCCTCTAGGGGTAGCAGCTCAAAGGCAGGCTCATGACCTTGCTCTTACCTTAGCTAAAAAAGAATAGGGTGGTAGATTGTTCGGTCCTTCAAATCATCATTTTGGCGGCTCTTTTCCATCATGTGACGTTTCTTCATGAGGGAAGCCTCCCTCTGCCACCAAAGAGCCCTCTATCGGGAGGCCATTGTTCAAATCATAGGATCATACCTTAACCACTGGGTTAGAGGTCCTCAGCTTTGGCACAATGTGTTTTCCAGGTCATTCTATCTTCAAAGTAGAATTTTTCTTCTTCTTCATTTCCTGAAACACCAACGTGCGGGCCTCCTTGCTAACATATTTCAAGTGTTGTCTACCCTCCATACTTGATGCCACTGATGGAATGAAATTTGAATATGAAATAACACTGGGAAGATAAGTCCTTATATCTCATTTATAATGGCTTTGGCATGGGAATCAAGAAGTATTCAATTATTACACATTTAATAGTCATGAATATTATGAACTTGTTTTAAAAATTTAGCTTCTGTTGTCCTTATCGCAGTAGTCATTATCAATGGGAAAGAGAAAATTTATCTTAATTTATTGTAATTGTACATAAAAAATGTGTCAGCACAAATCTTGTAGATATCTCATGTCTAGCGAAAAAGATGACGTGAGTCGAGGACGACCTAGGACTACATGCTCTACCAGCTCTTATATACCTGGGGGATGGTGCACCCCAAAGGATGAAATGTAGATTATCTCCTAAAGAATCTGTCTGACTAGATCTTTGCGGAAAAATCCAATGCTTTCTAAACAGGACAGGTGAAATAGACCACCAGCTCTAGAGTGTTCTAAGCAGGTCCTCAGCAGCTAGTCGCCCGTCATAATGATCGCCCATCCATATATGTGGGACCCTCGGGTGTATATATTAAAAGACCACTTCCATACCTACGTACACTAGGGGTACATAATGTAATTGCACAATCTCCATTTCTATAAATAAATGATCCATTTAATGAATAAAGTTTGCACAAAATTATTGTTCATCACTATGCTATAGCTTGCCTAGCTCTCTCTCTCTCTCTCTCTCTCTCTCTCTCTATTCCTTCAATGCTCTATCCCTTAGGCTTCTCCTGAAAAGTTTTGGATTCAACACAAGGATAAACCAATAATATTAAATATATCAGCATAATGTAACCTAGAGCCAAGAAAGAACTACTTGCATAACACTCAATTCCCATGTATTTACATATCTAACACATAAACTTCAATTTTTACCTAAATTCCACTTTATTTAAATATAAAAAGATATATTTCATTCTCTAAAAGTTAAAATAATAGTAATTTGATGTGAAATTAAAATTTTGGGTGGTCTAAATGTGAAATGTAATGATTTATTGTTAGATATGTAAAAGCACAAAAATTAGGTGGTGTGTATGTAAATGCCCCAAATTTCAAATCAAATAAGAGAAAATAATGGTGATGAAGAATGAGTTACCCCCGAGTTCTCTAAAGACTCACAATGGCAAACCAAGCATGTTCTTCAGAGATAACGTGCTTGCTTTGAGAAAGGAAAAAGAATATTGAAAGAGCACACAATGAAAAAAATTAAGAGCTAGAAATTGAAGGGAAGAAACTATGCTTTTCAGGAAAGGAAAAGCTCTCGTGGCTAGGGGAGTAAACGAGTTGAGTTGAGCTTAACCATGTATTGACCAAAGAAAAATATGTTGAGATTTTCATAACTATTTTATACTAATTTTGATGATATTGCACTCTAAAGAAGGGTATTTTTGATGTTTCGTTGCAGGTATGTTGAATTATGGTCATTGGAGCAAAAAGATGAAAAAAGAAGTGAATTTAAAGCAAAAAGGACAAAAATATGAAGATTTGAACTAGGGCACCGGCGGTGAGCCCAACGACGCCGACGGTAAGCCCAATGGCGCCGACGGCGGGTTTTTCCCAAGATTCAAGAATCAAATATTTTAGAAGGGCGCCGACAGCGCCATCGAGGTCATCGACGGCGAGAACGGTGGTTCTCTTAACAAGTGCATTGAATGTGGACGATTTTTAAGGGACACTTTGGCAACCCTTAGAAAACTCTTCTACAACTTTAAGAGAAACATTTGGGCCGAAAAAAAGAAGAGCCCCGTGGTGGTATCCGCTGAGTTTTTATTATTTTTAGAGTGTAGAGAGTTTAATTTAGGGTTAGTATTGTAAGGAATTCTTCGAGAGATTGTAAGAGTGGAGGGAAAGTGAGAGATTTTTTCCTCCTTGCCGCTTTGAAGAAGAATTTTGTGTGTTGTAAAGAAAGAAAGAAATTCAGAGGAACTTCGAGGAGTTTGCTTGTGGAGGAATTAAAGATAAGTGGTATTTACTTATTGAAGTTTATATGACTTTGCTTTTATATATATGTTCTAAATTTTTCCGTATCTTCTCCATGAGTTCTGAGCAGTTTTCTCTGTCTTTCTCCTTGTCATGAGATTTTGTGAAATTGTGATTTGAATTGGTTGAGCCAAGAGAATTTTAAAGAAGTTGTGATGATCTTTTCACTTTGATCTAAATTTACTTTCAATCTGGCCAATTGATTTGTTAAAATATGTTGAGTTTTACAACTAAAGTGAAGATTACATCCAAGATTTAGGGAGGTCAAAGTCCTTAAAAGTTAGGTGCAATAAATAAGGAAATAAAATTATCGGGTGTAGAATTGGAGATTTTAGAGTGACAGACTAAAATCCTCAAATCGTTCCTATCGTTTGGGTGCTGAAGTATAGATGTTAGCCCTCAGTCGAGGGGAACGTGGGAGCTCCAAAGTGAGAGCTGGTATTCTCCCAGCCTAGCCGTAGATTCATTAATCAAGCATAAGATTATTCAATGTTCTTTATGCTTGGACCAAAGGGAAAGAATAGGTATGCTCCTATTTGCCACAATACAATTTGTACTAATTCACTTTATCCAATCACTTTAATTTCTTGACAAGGAGAATGATGTTTTCTTATTTATTAGTAAAGTTAGTTAATTAAGAGTTTGTTAAAATTACATATTTATTTTAATTACCTACTAGTGAAAAATAAGCAATTTGAACTGTATTTTTTATGATTAAGTATTGATTTTCTAAATCCTAGTTCGTAGCCTCTAGTATTACTCCCTTTGGGATCGATATCCAGGACTCCATTAGAGCCATGTATTACTTGAGCGATTCGTATACTTGTGTTGATAAGTGTGACTTTGCAATTATTGAATATTTCATACACATTTTTATAAAATCTATAACCATTGTCAAGTTTTTGTCGGGGTCTTAAATCTTCTAGCAATAGTATCAAATTCTTGTATTTTTTAAGCATATATAAAGTCGCTGTCAAGTTTTTGGCATCGTTGTCGGGGAGAGAAAAAAAATATTATAATTAAAGCAACAGACAAATTAGGACTATTAGAAAACTTTTACTTGAATTGCAACTTATTTTCATATCTAGTTAACTATTTTTCTGTGTACTTATTTCAATTGTATGCATAAATTTGGACGTGAAAATATTATACCCTATGATTCATAATTAGAACACACTGTTAGAAGAATTAGAAAACTAAGAAAAGAACCTAGAAATCCTAACACAATGGAAAACAATGTGAACAATCAAGAAATGGAAAATGAACGTCAACCTAGACCTCTACGAGAGTATGCAAATCATACAGCAGATGAAATTCACTTGTCTATCCAAAATCCTGATGTAGTTGCTAATTCCTTTGAGCTTAAACTTGTTATTGTCCAAATGGTACAAAACAATCAATTCAGAGGTACACCAAATGAAGATCCTAATTTACACCTTGCTAGTTTTTTAGAACTTTATGCTACCTTTAAATATGAGAGAGTTTCGAACGATGTTGTTAGACTTAGACTTTTTCCTTTTTCACTTAGAGATAAGGCTAAGATGTGGTTAAATTTGTTAGCACCTTGATCAATTAGAACTTGGGGGGAACTTTCATAGAAATTTCTATCCAAACATTTCCCTCCATCCAAAACTGCTAAACTTAGAAATGGCATAACATCATTTTGTCAGATTGATGGAGAGTAGATATATGAAGCTTGGGAGAGATTTAAAGATCTTCTTAGGAAGTGCCCTCATCATTTGTTACCAGATTGGTTGATAATTCAAAATTTTTATAATGAATTACTGGGATCTCTTAGATCGATTATAAATGCTGCTGCTGGTGATTCTTTAATGTCAAAACCTTTTGATGAGGCTTATTCGTTAATAGAAGAGATGGCTACCAATAATTTTTAATGGCCCTCTAAAAGGGTAAATCCTAAAAGAGTAGCTAATATCCACGATTCTAATGTAATTACTATGTTAGCTTCACAGATTATTGCAATATCAAAGAAATTAGATCATTATGGAATGAATTATTCTCTAGCACCTACTATGATGGAAGAGAATTAATCTGGGCAATTTTGTGGGTGTTCAACCTTCGTATGAGACTTTAAATGCAATTAACAATAGACCCAACAATCCTTATTCAAACTATTATAACCCAGGTTGGAAGAATCATCCTAATTTTAATTGGAATAACAATTCTTCTACAAATCAACAATAGGCAAAAAACCCAGTGAACCCATTGGGAAATTCATCCAACCAAAAAAATGTCAATTATAGACCTTCTTATCCTCCAGGATTTAACAGTAACACTCAATTTAAGGGAAAGAAGTTGTCTTTGGAAGAGATGATACTAAACATGGGTCAAAAATTGCAGAATCAAGGAAATCAATTACAAATTCAAGGAAACCAGTTACAAAATCAAGGAATTGCTATCAACAATATTGAAAACCAATTGGAGCATATCGCTACTGCGCTTAGTAACCAAAAATTGTGAACTTTTCCTAATACTATGGAACCAAATCCTAAAGATCAAGGAAAAGAACATATAAAAGCGATATAATTACGAAGTGGAAAAGAATTGAAAATAAGAGTGCAGAAAGAAACGAAAACTGAAAAAGATAAAGTGGATACAAAGAAAGAAAAGGATCATAAATACCCAGATTTAGAATATCCACTTACACCAATGAAAATTATTGTGGAGAAACCTCCAACACTGTTTCCTCAAAGATTGAAGCAACACAAAAGGGATAAACAATTCTCTAAATTTTTAGAAATTCTTAAGAAATTAATGGTAAATATTCACTCTGTAGAAACTTTAGAGCAAATGCCTAATTATGTGAAATTTATGAAAGATATTTTGAACATGAAAAGAAAGTTTATTGATAATGAGACTGTTGTACTTAGCGAAGAGTGTGGTGTAACTATTCAGAAAAAGCTTCTTGAAAAATAAAAAGATCCATGTAGTTTCACTATACCGTGTGCTATCAGTGAAAATTTTATGGAAGAGCTTTATGTGATTTGGGAGCCAGCATTAATCTTATGTCTCTATCAATTTTCAAAAGATTAGGATTAGGAGAAGTCTCACCTACTTCTGTAACTCTTCAGTTAGCGGATCATTTAGTTACTTATCCTAAGGGAGTTATGGAAGATGTATCAGTAAAAGTTGATAAATTTATCTTTCCCGTGGATTTTATTATTTTAGATATTGTGAAAGATAAAAAAAATACCTATAATTTTAGGGAGACCATTTTTAGCTACTGGAAGAGCTATGATAGATGTTCAAAAGGGAGAATTAACTATGAGAGTTAACAATCAAGAAGTGACTTTTAACATTACAAAATCTATGAAATACCCTGCTATTGAAAGAGATAATGAATGTTTTCGCATGAAAATTAGTGGACATCTCGTGAACGAGCATTTTAAAGAATAATTTGAAGAAAAAAAATTTTGAAGACAAAGATGAAGTTATTTTGGACAAAATAGAAAATGAAGAATTAGATTATGTTCGGGAAAGATTTGAGATGCTGGATATTACAAGAAATGTTGATAACAATCTAGTTCTGTCAATTATAAAACCACCTGAACTTGAGTTGAAAATATTACCTAACCAGTTAAAGTATGTGTTTCTGGGAAACTCATCTATATTACCTGTTATTATATCTTCAGAGTTAAATGATTTGCAAGAGCAAAGACTTTTGGATACATTAAAAAGATATAAGAAAGCTTTTGGTTGGACCTTAGCTGATATTAAAGGAATCATTCCTTCGATCTGTATGCACATAATTATATTGGATGAACAATATAAACCAATATTTGATCCACAAAGCAGATTAAACCCAATGATTAAAGAAGTAGTCAAGAAGAAAATTTTGAAATTGTTGGACACTAGAATTTATATCCTATTTCAAACAGTTTTTGGGTAAGTCTAATTCATTGTGTTCCTAAGAAAGGATGAGTGATTGTTGATTCAAAAGAGAATAATGAATTAATACCTATCAAACAAGTTACTGGGTGACATATTTGCATTGATTATAGAAAATTAAACACTGCCACTAGGAAAGATCTCTTCCCTTTACCATTTTAGACCAAATAGTGGATAGACTTGCTGGGCACAAATATTTTTGTTTTTTAGATGGATATATCGGCTATCATCAAATTTGTATTCCTCCTGAGGATTAAGAAAAGACAACATTTACTAGTCCTTTTGGAACTTTTGCTTTTCTAAGAATGTCTTTTTGGATTATGTAAAGCACCTGCAACATTCCTGAGATTTATGATGTCTGTATTTAGTAAGTTAATTGATGATGAATTATAAGTGTTTATGGATGATTTCTCTGTATTTGGAACATTATTTGACGCATGCTTAAATTATCTTGAAAAAGTTTTGGAGTTATGCGAAAGAACTAATTTAGTTCTAAATTGGGAGAAATGTCAATTTATGGTTGTAAGAGGAATTATGTTAGGGCATAAAATTTTAGAAAATGGTATGGAAGAAGACCCTGCAAAAATTTAAGTTATATTTGAATTAACACCTCCTACTAATGTAAGAGGGGTGAGAAGTTTTCTTGGACATGTTGGTTTTTACAAGCGTTATATTAAAGATTTTTTTTAAAATTACTAAACATCTATGCCAACTTTTAGAAAATGACAACAAATTTGAATTTACTAAAAACTGTTTAAATGTCTTTGAGTTATTAAAAGAAAAACTAATCACAGACCTTATTATACTTTCACCCTAATTGGGAGAAACCATTCGAACTGATGTGTGATGCTAGTGATTATGTTATTGGAGTTGTTCTTGGACAAAGGTATGAAAAGATTTTTAAAGTTATATACAACGCTAGTAAAACTCTTAATGATGCTCAAACTAACTATACTATTACTAAAAAAGAGTTACTGGCTATTGTGTATGCTTTTGACAAATTTAGATCTTATTTAATTGAGATTAAATGTGTTGTGCACACAGATCACTCTGCTATTAAATATCTGATGCAAAAGAAGGATGCCAAACCAAGGTTAATTAGATGGATACTTTTGATGCAAGAATTTGATTTTAGGGTTATTGATAGAAAGAGAACTAATAATCAAATTACTGATCATTTGTCGAGATGAGAATATCATGAATTATCTGACACCAAAAATGAAATTACAGATAATTTCCCTGATAAACAACTTTATAATATTAATGAGTGGAAAATACCATGGTATGCTCATATTGTTAATTATATTGTAAGTGATATTTTGCCACCTATGCTGACATTGCAACAGCAAAGAAAATTCATTCATGATGCGAAAGCATATTTTTGGGATGAACCTAATTTATATAAATAATGTAACGATCTTATTATGAGAAGATGTGTAGCTTATGAAGAAACTAAACTAATCATTCAGAAATGTCATGATTCTGAATTTGGAGGACATTTTGGGATTGATAAAACTGCTTATAAAATTTTACAAGTTGGATTCAATTTGCATACTCTCTTTAGA
>NEWO01001413.1:83328-95463 GCA_003013225.1 Phalaenopsis aphrodite | reverse complement strand
CCCATGACATGATTAATTTTTAATAAATGCTCCAATTCAAAGGGTTATCATATAGGAATAATGAGGTGGCATTCCCTCATGAATCCTTAAAAATGGATGTGGTGAGCTCATCCCTCACCTTCAGCATTCCCTACTGAAGAATAGACTCATATAAATCCTACCCCTTTATACATTAAAAATACATGAAAATTTAGACCTAAATTCTATACTCATTTTTTGTGATACTACACTTTAAAGGAAGGTATTTTTCATGTTTTATTGTAGGTTGTTGATTTTTAGGACTTGAAGCAAAAAGGAAGCGAAAAGGATGGAATATGGAGCTTTAAAAGAATTATTCAGTGTCGAAGGCACCAGACTGGGCGCCGATGGTGCCATTTGATAGAGAGCGCAGATCAATTAAATGGCCACTGGAGCTGACAACACCAGAATGGGTGTCGACGGCTTCAGTGTCGGTGCATGCCCTATTTCAAGAAAATTTGACGAATTTGGATGCTTTTTGAAGAGTTTTTTGATGAACCTATTGGAAAACTAACATTAGGCTCTATTTAGAGCTGAAATTCATCAGAAAAGACCCCCCTTCACGCCCCTTCATACCCTTCAACCGCTTTCCACTCTCTTCCACGCCATTCCACATTCCATATAGCCACTTAGAGTTCATTAGTCATTTGTTTTATTTATAGTTTTGAGTTTTTGTGGTGAGTTTAAGTGTGAATTCCTCTATAAGAGTGTTGGAGAGGGAGATAAGTAAGATATTTCTTTTTCTTACATTTTCTAAGAGAGACTACAAGGGATTTGCTTTGAGAAAGAGTTTCAGATAAGTGTTGTTTGTTTCTTATTGTTGTATAAACTTTCTTTTATATATGAAATTTATGTTTTATTGTTTCTTTCTCATGAAATCTGAGTAGTTTCTATTATCTTTCTTCCTACTTTGAGATATAGTGAAATGAAGAGATAATTTTGATGCGCTAATGTTAAAATATAAAATAAATTATGATGGTTTTTCAACTCTGTTTTTAATTTACTTTTCGATATAACCAATTGAATTGTTAAAATATGTGTGAAATATATGATCTGGGAAATAGAGTATGAGTTCTAAAATAGAGTGAGAATCACATTTTGTTCCATGAAGGAATATTTTGTTCATGGAATTATGTGCAAATAAATAGAAAAATATACATTGTTCGGTGTAGAATTAGAGATTTTTAGGGTGACAGACTAAGATCATCAATTTGGTCTTAGTGTTTAAGAACTAAAGTGAGAGTATTTGGTCTTAATGTTTAAGAACTAAAGTGAGAGTATTTGGTCTTAGTGTTTAAGAACTAAAGCGAGAGTTAGCCTTTAGAGGAAGGGAAGTGGGAGCTCTGGAGTGAGAGCCAATATCCTCCTAGCCTAACCACAAATTTAGGGACTAAACCTGAGATTAGCCAATGATTTTCTATAACACTAAATCAAGGTAGAGAATCAAAATTACTTCTATTTGGCACAATACATATTTAAACCATTTATCTCATCTCATTTTACCAAAAACTTATTGCAGTGGGAAAGATGCTTTTTCGTATTAGAAAACTTCATCAGATAAACATAGTTTAGTAATTATTATTTTAAACTTTGTATTTAAATTTTGCTAGTGGTTAATAATTTAGTTCTGATAGTATCTCAAACATTAGAAATTAGTGACAATAATTTTATTTTATTTCTATGAATTTCCTAGTTAATTTATCATTTTAAATTTAAACCTTTCTCGTGGGATCAATATTTGAGACTTAAATAGAAAGTCTTATATTACTTGATAACGATACATATACTTGCGTATAAATCCAACATTAAGTGCCTAACGTTCTTATTCTTAAAATACCACATCAATTTTTTGGCATCATTGTAAAGTGGAGTCAACTTTATAAATTTTACACAACTATATTTTCTGGCATCAAGTTTTTGACGCCGTTGCCGGGGAAGGTAATGGTAAATTAAATATATTTGTTAAATTAGGAAATTTAGAGATAAATTATAAAAAAATCAAATATATATATAATATCAAAAATTAATATATATATATATATATATATATACACACATATATAATTATATATATTTAAGAGTATTTTAAAGAAATTTTTCTTTGCTTATGATATTTGTTTATGCGAAATATTGGATCTGAAGGTTTAGTATCTTATGATTTGAAATTAGAATGTACTAATAGAAAAATTCAAAAATAAGAAAAAGAAATTAAAAATTTGAATGAAATTGTGAATAACTTAGATAATCAAATAAATGAAAATTGATAAAGACCTTTAAAAGATTATGCTAATTCTACAGCAGTTGAACTTCACTTACTATTCAAAATTCTGATGTTGCTGCTAGTTCATTTGAGCTTAAACGTGTTATTATCCAAATGGTACAATATAATCAGTTTGGAGGAACACCTACTGAAGATCCTAACTTACATCTAGCTAGTTTTCTTGAAATATGTGCTACTTTTAAATATGATGGGGTGTCTAATGATGTTGTTAGGGTTAGAATTATTCCTTTTTCATTAAGGGATAAAGCTAAAGCTTGGTTAAATTCATTAACACCTGTATCTATCAGAACTTGGGGAGAACTATCACAAAAATTTTTTAGCTAAATATTTTCCACCCTCGAAAACTGCTAAGCATAGAAACAATATTACATTTTTTTGTCAGTTTGAAAGGGAATCGATATATGAAGCCTGAGAAAGATTTAAGAATCTCCTTAGAAAATGTCCATACCATGCTTTAACAGATTGGTTAATAATTCAAAATTTTTACAATGGATTAGTAGGATCACTTAGATCTATTATAGATCCTGCTGCAGAAGGATCACTAATGTCAAAAACTTCTGATGAAGCATACTCTTTAATAGAAGAAATGACTACTAACAATTTTCAATGGCCCGCTGAACGGGTAAATAATAAGAGAGTAGTTAGTATTCATGACTTTGATGCAATGTCTATTTTAGCATCTCAAATTGTTGTTTTATCGAAAAAGATTGATCAAATTGGAGTGAAATATTCTCAAATCCACCAATATTAGAGGAAAATTCACTAGAGCAGACAATTGATACTCAATCATCTTATGAAACTTTAAATGCTATAAATAATCAAAATAACAATCCTTATTCTAATTATTACAACCCTGGATAGAAAAATCACCCTAATTTTAGTTAGAATAATTATAACAATTCGGTGAACCCCTCAGGAAATTTAAACAATTAAGGAAATTCTAATTGTAGACCTTATTATCCTCCTAGATTTAACTCTAACCCTAACCCATAAGTTAAGGAAAAGAGATTGACTATTTAGGAAGTAATGTTGAATATGAGAAAGCAAATACAAAATCAAGGGGATGCTATTAGAAATATTGAAAATCAATTAAGACATATTGCTACTACACTTAGTAATAGACCTTCAGGAAATCTTTCAAGTACTGTGGAAGTTAATCCAAAAGATCAAAATAAGGAGCAAATTACAGCTATTCAATTATGAAGTGGAAAAGAAGTTGAAACAAGAATCCAAAGAGGAATTGAAGTTGATGAGGAGAAAGAAGAGATTGAAAGCGACCATAATGAAAATGAATAAATACAAGTTTCTTTAGAAAAACCACTACCACCATTTCCTCAACGATTGAAGCAGAAGAATAAAGACAAACAGTTTACAAACTTTTTGGAAATCCTTTAAAAGTTAACGATAAACATTCCTTTCATTGAAGCTTTGTAACAAATGCCAAGTTATGTGAAATTTATGAAAGATATACTAAACAAGAAAAGGAAGTTTGCAGATCATGCGATCATTGCACTCAGTGAAGAGTGTAGCACTATTTTTCAAAAAAAACTTCCTGAAAAGTTAAAAGATCCTGGTAGTTTTATACCTTATGCAATTGGTGAAAAGTTTTTTTGGAAAAGCCTTATGTGATTTAGGAGCGAGTATCAATCTTATGCCTCTATTGATTTTTAAACGTTTAGATTTGGGAGAGATTCCCCCTACTACTGTAACTCTTCAGTTAGTTGATCGATCAATAACTTATTTTAAAGGAGTTATAGAAGATGTATTAGTAAAAGTCGATAAATTTATTTTTCCTGTAGTCTTTATAGTATTAGACATGGAGGAAGATAAAGAGATTCCTATTATTTTGGGGAGACTTTTTCTTGCAACAGGGAGAGTTGTGATAGATGTGCAAAAAGGAGAATTAATAATGAGAGTTAATGATCAAGAAGTAACATTTAATATTGCAAAAGCTATGAAATATCCTGCAATAGAAAAAGGTAATGAATGTTTAAGGATGGAAGTTACTGATTATCTGAGTCATGAGCAATTGAAGGAAATGTTTGAAGAAAAATTAAGGTAAGAAAAATATTGTGAGAATGAGAATGAAATAAAAGAAGAGAATTTAGATTATATTTAGGACAATTTTGAAAGTTTAGATTTGTTGGAAAATGATAATAAAAATCTTATTTATTCAAGTATTAAACCACCTAAACTTGAACTGAAAGTATTACCTGCCCATTAAAAATATGTATTCTTAGGAGATTCATCTACATTACCTATTGTTGAATCTTGTAAGTTAACAGAAATTCAAGAACAAAAATTAATAGAAATGTTGAAAATATATAAAAAGGCTTTTGAATGGACTTTAGCAGATATTAAAGGAATTATTCCTTTAATTTGTATGCACAGAATTCTATTAGATGAACAATACAAACCTAAAGCTGATCCTTAGAGGAGATTAAACACAATAATGAAAGAAGTTGTTAAGAAAGAAATCTTAAAATGGTTATAAGTTTGAATTATATATCATATTTTAGGTAGTGCTTGGGTGAGTCTAATTCACTGTGTTCCAAGGAAAGGAGGAGCAACCCTTAAAGTAAATGAGAAAAAGGAATTAGATCTAATAAGATAAGTTACTGGTTGATGAATTTGTATAGACTATAGAAAATTAAACTTGGTCACCAGGAAAGATCACTTCCCTTTACCCTTTCTAGACCAAATGTTAGATAGATTCGCTGGAAACAAATATTACTAGTTTTTAGATGGATATACTGGGTATCATCAAAATCCAATTGCTCTTGAGGATAAAGAGAAAATAACATTTACAAGACCTAATGGAACATTTACTTTTTGTAGAATGTCTTTTGGACTATGCAATGCACCTTCGACATTTCAAAGATGTATGATGTCAATTTTTAGTAATTTGATTAAACATGGAATGGAAGTATTTCTGGATGATTTCTTTATATTTGGGACATCATTTGAATTATGTTTAGATAATTTAAAAAAAGTTTTGGAATTATGTGAAAAAATTAACCTAGTAGTAAATTGGGAAAAATGTCAATTTATGGTTACAGGAGGAATTGTACTTGGGCATAAAATTTCCTGAAAATGACATGGAAGTAGATCCTGCAAAAATTCAAGTTATTGAAAAATTACCATCTCCTACTAGGGTTAGAGGGGTAAGAAGTTTTCTAGGACATGCTAGTTTCTACATGCGTTGCATAAAAAATTTTTTAAAAATAACTAAGCCATGTGGCCAACTTTTAGAAAAAGATACAATATTTGATTTTAATGAGGAATGCATAAAAGCATTTGAATTATTGAAAGAAAAATTAATCACTGTATATATAATAGTTCCACCATATTGGAAGTAACCATTTGAAATAATGTTCAATGCTAGTGATTATGTTATTGGAGCTGTTTTAGGAGCAAGGCCCAACAAAGTTTTTAAAGTAATATATTATGCTAGTAAAACTCTAAATTGTGCTCAAATTAATTACACTAGTACTAAAAGAGAGTTATTAGCTATTTTCTATGCCTTTGATAAATTTAGACCTTAATTGATTGGAACCAAATGTATAGTACATACAGATCATTCTGCTATCAAATACTTGATGCAAAAGAAGGATGCTAAACCAAGATTAATTAGATGGATACTTCTATTGCAAGAGTTCAATTTTATTTTAGTTGATAGAAAGGAAAATGATAATCAAATAGCTGATCATTTGTCTAGATAGAAAAAAAATATTAACTAATTTTGCAAATGAAATTTTAGAAAATTTCCCTGATGAACAATTATATAATATTAATGAAATGAATATACCGTGGTATGTCGATATGTTAAATTATCTTGTAAGTGATATTCTACCACCAAATATTACGAATCAACGTTTAAAGAAATTTATATATAATTCAAAATTCTATTTTTGGGATGACTCGTATTTATATAAGCAGTGTAAAGATTTAATTATTAGAAGGTGTGTGCCTTATGAAGAAACTCAACAAATAATTGAAAGATATCATGATTCTAAATTTGGAGGACATTTTGGACAAATAGAACTGTATATAAAATTTTACAAGCTAGATTTTATTGCCTTACTCTTTTTAGAGATGTTAATGAATATATTAAACATGCGATCGATGTTAGCGAGTACGAAATATTTCTAGAAGAAATGAAATGCCTCTAAACTACACATTGGAAGTTGAAATTTTTGATGTGTGGGGATTAGATTTTATGGGATCATTTATGCCTTCTTTTGGAAATTTATATATATTACTTGTTGTTGATTATATGTCTAAATGGATTGAAGCTATTGATGTACCTAAATGTGATGCTCGGAGTGTTTCTAAATTTTTGAATAAAAATATTTTTACAATATATGCAATGTCGAGAGTAATTATTACAGATGGAGGATCCCATTTTAGGAATAAGAGAATCGAGAAATTGATTAAAAAAATATGATATTATGCATAGATTCTCTGCTCCTTATCACATATTAGATACTGTATTATGAGCATATGATACACCTAAAATATATAGTATTTTAGACACATTTTTATACCTATTTTTGAGATATTGCACTTTAATGGAAGATATTTTTGTTTTTTTCTTGCAGATACAAGTAAAAATTGAAAAAAAAACTTAAAGGAGGGAAAAAAAGGATTAAATTTGGAGCAAAAAGGTGAAAAAATATGCAAAAGAGTTTTGGCGCCTAAGCACCAGATCCGGCGCTTAAGCACCGGTTAAAAAGAGAAGGTCATGCCTAAGCGCCGAGACCCTATGCTTAAGCACCAGTGGCAATTAGTAGACGAGTAAAATCGGTTTTCAAGAATTTTGAAGAGGTTTTTGAGGCACCTATTGGCTTAATAGTTGGTTTTAACCACCATGGACGAAAAATATCATGAAAGGATGCTTCTCTTGGGAAAATACATCAAATCATGACACATTTTAAAGAGATCCCAAGGCACCTCTTGGAAAACTATAAAAGAAAGAGGAGAGGACTTAGAAAAGAGTCATGAAAATATTGGCATGTTTTGAAAGTTCTTTTCTCGGGAGTTAATTTGGAGAGATTTTCAGGAACAACTTTTTATTTACTTATCCTTTTTGTTATTTTGTTTTGAGTGATTTTAAAAGAGAAGAGATTCAAAGGAACTTCAAGAGTTTGGTGGAGGACTTGAGATAAGTTTTTATCTTTTTTTTAGACTACTTTTAGTTTTAATTGAGACTTGTTATTGGTTTGACAATGATTTCTACTTTTAAACTAAATTGTGGTTTTGTTTCCTCCATGGATTCTGAGTAGTTTTCTTTATATTTCTTCTTAAAATGATAAATAATTAAGTTTTGGGTGGAAGTTGTGGAGAGTATTGATCTTTAATGTCGGAAGAAGTTGTGATGATTTAAATTCATGCACTTCATTTACTTCTTGATTTGGCCAATCGAGATGTTAAAATTTATTGTCAGAACATGTAAGAACCGGGCTGGTATTATCTAAGTCAACAATTGGAAAGAATTACAATGAGGTTCTATGAATGAGAATGTAGTTCATATGATTGAGTGCAAATAAATAGGGAAATATTCATTGATGGGTGTAGAGTTAGAGGACTTTAAAGTGACAGGTTAAAGCCCCCAAATTTGTTTATTGTTTTAGGTTCTGATACGAGAATGTTAGCCCCCAGGTGGAGGGAATCGAGGGAACTCTAGAGTGAGAGCTAGTTTCTTCCCTGTCTAGCTAGTATTCAGAACTATTCAAACTTTAAATTAGCCAATGTTCTTTATAGCATCTCTAGTAAGGGTAAAGAATATTATTGTTCATATTTGGCAAAACATGATTTTCATACTTCCACAATAGAATTCCTATACTTATTACTGATTAATGATAAGAAGAAAGATATTTTCATATTAAGTACTTTTCTTTTACAAAAAACTTTAGTTATGTTTTTACTGTTCCATTAAAATATCAAAAATACCAAAAGTATTTTAATTTTAAATTCCTATAAAAATCATTTTTAGCTTAAGTAATTATCTTTTTTAAAAATAGAAAAACTTTCTAAAAAGTACATATTGCATAATCTTCCCTGTTGGTTCAAAATTCAGGTCTTAATAAAAAAGTCCTATATTACTTAATAATGATACGTATGCTTGTGTCGTATCCCAATATATACATAATCTTTAAGTGATCGCTAATTTACCTTATCCAACAAATGTAAGGGAAATTAGGAGTTTTTTTAGGACATGACAAGAGATATATTAAAGAATTTTTAAAGATAGCTAAGCTTTTATGCCATTTATTGGAGAAAGATGCAATTTTCAATTTTGATAAGGAATGCATAAAAGCTTTTAATTTATTAAAAGAAAAATTAATCACTGCATCAATTATACTTTCACCAAATTAGGGAAAATCTTTTGAATTGATGTGTGATACTGGTGATTATGTTATAGGAGCGATTTTAGGACAAAGATATGATAAAATTTTCAAAGTAATTTACAATGTTAGTAAAACTTTAAATGAAACTCAAATCAATTATACAACAACTAAAAAAGAGTTATTAGTAATAGTATATGGTTTTGATAAATTTAGATCATATTTAATTGGAACCCATTGTGTAGTGCATACAAATCATTCTACTATTAGGTACTTAATGAAAAAGAAGGATGCTAAACCTAGACTTATAAGATGGATTCTTCTTTTGTAAGAATTTGATTTTGAAATAGTAGATCGAAAGGGGACTGAAAATCAAATTGCTGATCATTTGTTTAAGATTGAGTTAGAAAAAACACTCAATTTTGAAAAAGAAATTAATGAACATTTTCCATATGAAAAATTGTTCACTATTAATGAGTGTCGTGTTCCGTGGTATGCCGATATTGTGAACTTTAGTGATAGTGATATTATACCCTATGGAATGACATGCTAAAAAAAGAGGAAATTTATTTTTGAAGCTAAGACTTATTTTTGGGATGACCCATTTTTATATAAATGAGGAAATGATCAAATTATTCGAAGATGTGCACCATTAGAAGAAACTTATGAAATTATCCAAAAATGTCATAATTGTGATTTTTGGGGGCATTTTCATGTTAATAAAACAACATACAAAATTTTACAATCTAGATTCTATTGGCCTACAAATTTTAGAGATGTTAATGCTTACATCAAAACTTATGATAGATGTCAACGAGTAGGCAATATTTCTAGAAGAAATGAGATGCCCCTCAATTATATGCTAGAAATTGAAATATTTGATGTTTCGGGATTAGATTTCATGGGACCACTTATACCATCTTTCAAAAATTTATATACTCTCTTAGCAGTGGACTATGTATCCAAATGGATAAAATCTGTTGCTTTACCTTGATGTGATGCTCAAGGTGTTGCAAAATTTTTGAAAACAAATATAATTTGTAGATTTGGGATGCCAAGAGTTATCATTACTGATGGGGGAAGCCGTTTCAAAAATGTCATAATGGAGAAATTATTAAAGACATATCATAAAAATAATATGATTGCTACTGCTTATTATTCTCAAACAAGTGGTTTTGTTGAACTATCCAATTAGGAAATTAAAAGTATTATGGAAAAATCTGTGAATCCAACAAAAATGGAATGGTCAGTCAAACTTGACTATGCTTTGTGGGCTTATAGGAATTCATATAGAACTCCTATAGGAATGTCCCCATATAGGCTAATATTTGGGAAAGCTTGTCACTTACCAGTTGAACTTGAGCATAAAGCATAGTGGGTGATTAAACAGTTCAATTATAATTTGAAAGATGATGGTGAGAAAAGGTTATTGCAATTAAATGAGCTTGAAAAGATAAGGAATGAATCTTATGAGAGATCCAAGATTTATAAAGAAAAGATGAAGATGTGGCATGATCAAAGGATTCTTACTAAAAATTTTTAGCCAAGGCAACAAGTTTTGTTATATAATGCAAGGTTAAGATTATTCCTAGGAAATTTTAAGTCCAAGTAGATGGGCCCATTAATTGTGATAAAAGTTTATCCTTATGGAGCTGTGGATATTAAAGATCCTAAGTCTAAGAAAATATTTAAAGTTAATGGACATAGACTGAAACCTTATTTTATAGGGGATCAGCATAAACTTAATGATGGAATGATGTCAACTAAAATAGACACCAGTTACGTCGGGCTGACGACGTAAAACCAAGTGCTTTGTGGGAGGCAACCCATAATTATCAGAGTGTTTTTATTTTGATTGTTGTTTTGTATGTGATTAAGAAAATTGGGTAGTATTTTTTAATATATTATGTGTTAGTAAAGATTTTAAGACTTTATTTAGTGACCAAGACATGTTAGAATGAGAATTTGGATGTTAAGTTGACTAGTGCAATAATGTGCACTGGCGCTTAAATGCCAGATCCGGTGCTTAAGCGCGACAGTTTAAACACATGTGTAAAATTAGTATTCTATAGGGTTTAACCGCCAATTAATGTTTAAGAACGTGCCAAGGAAGTTTCTAAACGTGTATAAGAGTTATTGGAAGGATTTAGGCCTATAAATAGAAGGGTTTTGTGAAGGAATTTCACCCAAGATCATTTCAAGCCCTAAAAGTCTAAGAGAAAGTGAGATTTAGAGAAAATGTCTTCAAGGGAGAAGGATTTGAAGAAGAAGGAAGAAACCATGAGGAAGAGGTTCATTAGTCAAAGTGCACAAGAAATGTATAACGGTTTCTTAGCTATTAGTATTGAAGAGATATCAGAGAAGATCAACTAAATGGAGAATACAATAACTTTAGTGGAGACCAAAGTACTTGAGTTGCATGCACATCTAGAGCATATTGGATGGCAATTGAAGATACAATTTAGCCACACGAGTTATATAGAGGAAGCAAATAAGGTGATGTTCATAAAGCAAAAGTGGATTGAAGAAGATAGTGTTAGAGCTCGTCACCACCGTCCGTTTTATCAACTCTATATTCCTAGAGAGACTAATGAAAGATAGGAATTTGTTCTTTTGAATGAAGAATGGAATTAAGTTTAGTGTTAGAATTTATGAGTTAGAAGTTTTTGTTTTCAAGTGGTTTAGTATTTAAGTCTTGTTTTTAGTATTTATGCTTCTTATATGTGTTAATTGTGAAATGATTATTATGTATTTTTATCTAGAAAAAAATTTCTCATCCAAGACTATTTGGAGTGAGAATTAAGTGTTTAAATGTATTTGTACTTGTTTTTGAACTAATATAAGTTTGTTTGTGTGAAAATTTGTGTTATTTTTAGCCTCAAATTGAAATAGTTATTATGGAGAATTTTGAGAGAGAGGGGAGTTATAGAAAGTTGAAAATAGTCATTTAAGTGCTATGAAACCATTTAAGGGTGGTTTACTTAGGAAAATAGTGCATTTTACTTTAATTTAAAAATTTTGAAAATCGTGCATTGGCGCCTAAGAGCCACATCTCGCACTTAAGCGTGACCCAACCCGAGAGGTAGACACCAAAGTGACACTTACCTGTGCTTAAGCGCCGGTTCACGAAAATCGGTTCGTGAATGGTTAAAAGTTAAATTTTTGCTCGAAAATCACCATTTTTACACCTCCAATCACCTTCAATCTTTTAAAATCGCGATTTTGGAAGGCTAGGGCTCATCTAAAGTGAAAATTTCTTGGTGGAATCAAGTTAAAATTTCTAGATCCAAGTTTCTTGAGGTAAAAGCTTTACTTCTATGCAAAAACTTTGGATTTTTTACTTTCTATTTTGAGCACATTTGGAGAAATTCAAAAATTCACTATTCATGGCAAAAAATGAGAAAAGAACCTATGGAAATTGCATGGGAAGTGTAGATTATACTTTGGAAGTTTAGTTTAGTAATTTAAACTTGATTTTTGAAGTTATTT
>NEWO01001413.1:65776-83083 GCA_003013225.1 Phalaenopsis aphrodite | reverse complement strand
GTTCTGTTGTTTCTCTACTGTGGTGGTTATTTCTGTTGTTAGGGAGTTGTATGCAAACCTCCCTGAGAGTGAAGACAATAGAATCATGGTTTGAGGAAATTTGGTACCTTTTTACACTAGAGGTAATCAACTTGTTTTATCATCTGCCACCTGATACATTATGTTTTTATGCAAATTATACTCTGACTGAAGCAAAGTTAGATGAGATTATTTCTTACTTGACTATTGGGAGAGGACTTTGGAAGATCACTAATGAGAGGAGAGCCAACTTCCCAACTTCAAAGTTATGTGCACCTTCAAAGGTTTAGCGCTATTTTATTTTTATTTGTCTGCTACCAACAAATCATCTCAGTGAAGTGACCAGAGAGAGAGAACGACGTTAAATTATTGTATCCAGGAAGGAAAGCTCATCAACATAGGAGCTTTGATTTGTCAGACCATCATTTGTTTTTCCACTTTCGTTACTACTGCAGGTCTGGGATTTTCTTCCTTGATCTTTTCTTTGTGTGAGCAGGTTGGAGTTAAATATGATAGCTGGGAGGATGTGTTTTTACCTCGAAAGCTAATCACTAAAGTAAATGCAACAAATATTTATGAGCATTCAATTTTTGGTTGGAGAGGAGGATTTTCTAGGAGTTATGGAATGGATATGTCTGCTGCTTCTAGCTTTATTGCTTTTACATCTAGACCATCTACCTCACATGCTTCTACATCTAGAGGTGAGTCTACTGAGGCTAAAGATCAATTATTACAGAGGATGATGGATAATATTAATTTTACCGCTGATAGGGTACAAAATTTAGAGTGTTTTGCAAATCATATTGATAGGTATAATAGGGGAAAAAGTGATTATGAAGAGAGATTTCACTCATCTTTGGAGAGCCTCATTAAAGGTAACCAAGGAGTGCAATTTCCTCCATATCCTAGATACCTTGATTATGAGCCTGCAGAAGTTTGGGATAGCGGTGACTCAGAGGATGAGGAGTAGAACTGAGAGATTTATTTTATGATTGTAATATGATATCAACTATGTGGTCCGGGCTTGCTTCAATGGAAGGTATTTTTGTGTTTGTATTTCAGGTACAGGTAAAAAGGTGAAAAATTTTTAAAGGAGTGAAAAGGGATCAAATTTAGAGCAAATAAGTGAAAAATGTGCAAAATTGTTTTGGCGCCTAAGCATCAGGTAAACAGAGAAGGTCGCGCCTAAGAGTCAGAGGCCCCGCGCTTAAGCGCCAGTGGCAGTTATTGGATGAATAAATTCAGTTTTCGAGGAACCTATTGGCTTAATAGGTGGTTACAACCACCATGGACAAAAATTATTACAAAAGTATGCATCTCTTGGAGAAATACATCAAATCAAGACACATTTTGAAGAGATACCAAGGCACCTTTTAGAGAATTATAAAAGAAGGAAGATTGAGACTTTGAAAGATGTCTTGAAAGTATTGGGAAAGTTTTGAAAGTTCAAAAATTGGGGAGTTAGTTGGAGAGATTTTCAGGCCCCACATATTTATATATATATTTTTTAATTTAGTTTTATATTAAGAGTGTTGTAAAAGAAAAGAGATACAAAGGAACTTCAAGAGTTTGGTGGAGGACTTAAGATAAGTTTTTATCTTTTGTTTTAGACTACTTTTGGTTTTAATTGAGACTTGTTGTTGGTTTGACAATGATTTCTACTTTTAAAATAAAGTGTGGTTTTGTTTTCTCCATGGATTAGAGTAGTTTTCTTTATCTTTCTTCTTAAAATGATAAGTAATTAAGTGTTGGATGGAAGTTGTGAAGAGTATTGATCTTTAATTTTGGAAGAAGTTATGATGATTTAAATCTATGTACTTTATTTACTTCTTGATTTGGTCAATCCAGATGTTAAAATTTTTTGTGAGAACATGTAAGAACAGAGCTCGTATTGTCTTAGTCAATAATTGGAAAGAATCACATGAGGTTGTATGAATGAGAATCTAATTCATATGATTGAGTGCAAATAAATAGGGAAATATTCTTTGAATGGTGTAGAGTTAGATGACTTTAAAATGACAGGTTAAAGTCCCCAACTTGCTTTATTGTTTTAGGTTCTTATACGAGATGTTAGCCCCCAGGTGGAGGGAATCAAGGGAACTCTAGAGTGAGAGCTAGTATCTTCCCTGCCTAGCCAGTCTTCAGAACTATTCAAACTTTAAATTAGCCAATATTATATATAGCATCTCTAGTAAGGGTAAAGAATATTATTGCTCCTATTTGGCACAACACAATATGCATACTTCCACAATAGAATTCCTATACTTATTACTGATTCATGACAAGGAGAAAGATATTTTTATATTTAGTGTTTTTCTTTTACAAAAACTTAAGTTATCTTTTTTAGGTTGTCCTGTTTTTGTCAAAATATTAAAATTACCAAAAATATTTAAATTTTATTTACTGTGAAAACATCTTTAGTTTAAATAATTGTCTTTTTAAAAATAGAAAGTTTTCCAAAAAGTGCATATTGCATAATTTCCCTATGGGTTTGATATTCAGGTCTTAACCAAAAAGTCCTATATTACTTGATAACGATACATATACTTTCATAGTATCCCAATATAAATTAAAATTTAAATTCTTATTTTTTTAAGGATCAAGTTTTTGGTTTTGTTGCGAAATAAGGAAATATAAGTGAAAAATATAATCAGAATTATTTTTATATTGTTGCATATAAGCGGTTATCGGGGATCACCCACCATGAGTTCTATCGTTTTTCCTCGCTTCACTCTCGTTTCAAGGTTTTGGGAGGCGTTGTTTTCAAAATAGCTTTAATCTTATCCGAGTTGAACTTGATTCCCCGATGACGCACAAAAAATCCTAAAAATTTCTCGGAGGTAATGCCTAAGGTGAACTTTAAAGGATTCATCTTCAATTTATATTATAGCAATCGTTCGAACACGTTCCTCAAATCATACAAATTGTCTATTTTCTATTTTTTTTTATAACCGATTCATCCACGTATCACTCCACCGGATTGTGGATAAGGTTATCAAAAATTTTAGTCATAGCTCGCTAGTGAGTTGCTTCGACATTCTTCAACTCAAACGACATCACTGTATAATAAAAGATCCCAATTAGCATTCTAAAATCTATAAGCGATGCATCTTCTGGAGCCATTTTGATCTTATTGTATCTTGATGATCAATCCAGGAAAGAGAAAATCTCATGTGTTGATGCAATGTCCACCATTAACTCTGGTATCAGTAGTGGGAACTCATCTTTTGGACATGCTTTATTTAAATCCTTGAAGTTGACGCACACACAAATTTGTCCATTCTTATTTTTTTTTCTGTACAATAATGGCTAGCCATGTGGGGTATTTCTCTTCCCACAAAAAGTTAGCGTCTATTAGTTTCTTCATCTCGGCAATGACTTGTTACTCTATTTCAAGGAATGTTCTTCTAGGAGCATGTTTCACATGTTTGCCCACCACAAGCTTATGAACTACGACTTCTAAAGATAATCCTAGCATTTTTTCATAGCTCCAGGAAAATCAATCTTTAAATTCTGATAATAACTTGATTAACTCCGTAGATTCTTCCTTACTAAGTAACGAACTTATGAAGGTGGGTAGTGGCTGCTCCTTAGTCTTGAGGTTGACTTCCTTCAATTAATCAATGGTTGACTTAATTTCTTCTTCAAATTCTGGCAGAGCATCATCTATCGTCTGATCTTCAGAGTCATCCTCTACATCAAAGCAATCCTCTTTTGACTTGCTAGTGACAAACATACAAAATTTCAAATCATCGACTAGTCCTATCATACCAAATCTGAGATGCTCTTTCGAATTGAGAGTTTGACTTTTAACATTTCATAATTTCTTAAAAAGTTGTAGTTTATCTTTCAGCATCTGCTTTAGCACATATCCATGTTGAATTATTTTTTTAACGCAAGGAGAAAATTAACCAAATGGTAATTCCATTAATTCATAAGAATCACCCTCTTCCAAATTTACATGAGTTTCAGAACTAGTAGTAGGAGAAGATCGGTAGAACTTGATCAGTTTCAAACCAACACCATGGACTTCCTTGACCTCTAGACTCTCAATCTTTTGAGGGTGAATCAGAGTAAGTGTTACGGCAAGCACATAGTGGTTGATTTGATCATACATTGACTCATATCCACTTTTCTTCACATCCTACAAGGAAATCTCAAACAATTGTTTCTTCTATTTTATCATCATCATCTCTTCATCAGAACTTTCTTCCACATCATTGCTGATGTTTGGCTTTGTACGTTCAACAATCATGTCAATTATTTATCGTCCACATCCCTAACCTCGATCTCAGATGCATGGGCTAAAAGAACTTCCACCAACTCATTGTAAAGGAATGGCAAAAGATTGTTGAAGCAGAGATGAATGGTCCCTTCTTTGAGATTCTTCTGCATCTCCGATCTTATTTTTCACCACTTCTCAAGAAAAGTCAGTCTTCATTGAAGGGGCATAAAAGGTGGCATCTTCATGGATGTCTACTTCATGAATTGAGAATGGTTATAAATCCCCTTTGATGCAATGTTCTTGTCCTTCTTTGAAATACTTGATACACTGGTCTAGTGATGATGGAACCATGTTGTGTTTATGCAGCCACGATTGAATAAAAAGGCATTAAAAGAGGACTCAGTGTCGATGATATGAAACTTGACAGTTATTACTAGCTCTCCATCCTTCATTAGTAGTGTAATTGATCCAAGAGCTCTTTCTCCTTTCTGATTGAATCCCCTTTGCATCATCCTATCAGTAGTGAGCTCTTGAGCATCAATGT
The DNA here is from genome assembly GCA_003013225.1 of Phalaenopsis aphrodite. NCBI lineage: Eukaryota > Viridiplantae > Streptophyta > Magnoliopsida > Asparagales > Orchidaceae > Phalaenopsis > Phalaenopsis aphrodite. The sequence continues at coordinate 78,296 of NEWO01001413.1, read as the reverse complement.
CCAAGTAGGCTAACGTTCGTAAACTCATTAAGTTAAGTGACACTCCTGGATCTACCAAAACTCTGAAAAACACGAATCTGTCAATGTTGATTGAAATGTAGAGTGGTTGGTTATGATCAGTAGTACCAAGTAGCAAGTACTCATCGATGAAGGTCACCCCATGTTGTTCCTTTAAAGAATAAACTTCATCCGAGCATATGTTGGCTAACTGAGCTAAGCAAATATCTCAATCAAGTAGACATTGACCAAAGATTCCCTCATCTCCTTTGACAAGATCAGAGCATTGTAGATGCTTAGTTTAGCCGACAACCTCCTAAGATAAGCTAGTATGTTATAATCCACTTTATATGTGCCTCCAATTTTACTTCGAATAGGTATCTCTTCTATCACTAAAGGCGGCTCTTCGCAGGTAACTATTTATTTTCCTTTGTCTATTGGAACCATTCTCGGGGATAATAACTTTCCACTCCTCAGATTTATTTTAGTAATCTCTTCTTCTTCTTGTGATGTTTGTGGGAAAAACTTCTAATGTCTCTTCCATATCAGAGAAATCCAAGTTGATGGTGAGCAGTGCTCCTTGGCACTTGAGGAGTAGCTCCTCACTTCCATAATTATGGTAATTAATGTCGTCGACATCTTCTTTGTTCTCATTAACGTGTTCGTCGGACTTAAGTAAGATTTGAGGATCGATTTGGGAATTGAGATCAGAGTCATATTGTTCACAGTCAGTTATGTCATCACTACAAACAGTTAAAATGTAGCTGAAATTGTAATCGTTATATTCAAAAGTCCTCAGAGGGGCAAAGAGATAATCATATATGATCAAGGGCTTAAGCAATTTCTCCCCTAAATCCAAGACAACCAATCTAACAGAGGCAACCCCTATCCTACCCACACTATCTGTCTTCACGATCATGTCTTTCTTCTTGTCTGGTTACGGCGTCTTCTTTGGTGAAATCTCCAACTTGGGCCTGACAGGCTGTAGACTCTGAACGACAGCTTGTGCTGAAGCAGTCTAAATTTAATCGAGTATCTTCTTGGATGATTTGCTCCAAACTGTGCTCCAATCATCTTTCTCTGAATATGAATCTATTGGGGTAATCAGCTCGGCCGAAATCATATTTACAGAAACTCTTTCAGATTCTCTTATATATTCTTTCAAAATTGTTATATTCCGTTATTTAAGATTCCTCTTGAGTCAATCCTTAAAACTGAAACAACCCTCTATGGTATGTTCAAGTAGCCTTTGGTAAGGGCAATAGTTTGGATGGTCTTTCTTATCAAATTCATTAGGCTTCTTTGGCTCGGATTGTCAAAAGTCGGACCTTTTTCATCAGACTCCTAAACATCTTCGGCATTGCTTCATCTTTGAAGGACTAGGTCTGTCATATGTCCTGTAAGTCCTCTACTGCTGCTAGCTAGACTGACCATACTATTGAGTAGGTTGATGTTGAGGTTGGCTATGCTGTGATGACTACTCGTGACCCTGATGGGACTGCTCAACTGGAATCTTTATTGGCTGCTTTTCCTTATCAACTATTGCCACTGTCCCAGACTTCTTCTCAAATATCTTGGTTGTTCTAGACTTCTCTATCTTTTTCTGGGATTCTATATACTTAACTTTCTCCAACATGCTGCTAGCCTTGCTGAGTAACTTTTTGAATTACTTGATTGTGAGTCCCTTATGCATGAAAGTCACTGATCCATGTATGCTCCTGAGTAGAATCTCAATTGCATGTTATTCCTGTAGCTGAAGTTCACATTATATGCTCAAGTTTCTCCACCTCAAGATGTAATCCACTAAAGTCTCGTTGGGCTTCTGCCGCTTAACCACAAAATTTTTTATCCTAACATGGTGTTGCGCTCCAGCAAATCTTTTCATGAACAACTGCTCCAACTTGGCAAAAATTTTCACATATCCGTTGGGTAGCTTGACATACTAATCAAATGCAATCCCTGATAAGCCGCTGACAAATTGACAGAAAAGCAAGGCTTCATTACCTCTGGTATCATACCAACAAACCCAAAAAGGGGTTATATGCTGTCTGAGATTTCTGGTCCCATCAAATGTCTTAAAATTTGATGACACAAAACCTTTGGGCAGAGTTTGTTATCAAACTCCTCTGGGTAAGGTCTACCCTTTGAAATTGATGCACCACCCTTAGACTGGGCTAAGACTTCCCAAACTTGTTGTTCGACTATCTGTTTAATTTCTTTCTCAAGTATTACACTCTATGGGGAATCTTTATTCTATTGATCATCTCTGTTGGCAGAGGAAACTTTTCTTTTTTCATCTGTAATGTGAACGATCTATGGCTAGTTGACCTCCGGAGAAGCTAACTATTGTGATTTAGATTGTCCATGCATTGTAAACATGGTAACCATAATGGCGATCATCTCCTCCATTATTTTCTCCATCTAGCTAATCTTCTCGTCTCTTAACAAAACAACCTTGTGCAAGTCATATGTGGCACTCCCTTTGATAAGCAACTAGGTTTCACGCGTAGATGAAGCGGCGCTAGTCTCGATGACATTACTATCCATAAACTCTTGATCGAGATAATCATTAAAGTCAAAACCTTCATGATCAATCCCATGTTCTCTGGCCAACTTGGGAATCTCGTCTCTAAGCTTGTCAACTTTTCTTCAATAAGCTTTTCCTGAATTATCTTAATATCTGGAGGACTCTCTTGAGCCCACTCCCTTCACACATCGGACTCGGTAGCATTAGCTGCAATAACATTTGATACTTTGAACCTTTGCTTCATTCCACAAACTCACCCTGGTTCATCAAATAGTACTGGTGCGACAACCTTGGGTATCCATACCTTCTTCTTTGATGGTGATGCCTTTAGATGGAGTGTCTTGGCAGAGGCATCAGTATGTCAAAAAGAGGCATGCTCCCTGCGGTGCAGACCAAGTACATCATCGGGTAACTTCTTCCCCTTATCTTTCTTTGAAACATCTTTATGTACAACAACAAGTAGTATTCTTGGACCCAGGCAAGACTAGACAAGTCGACGTCCTATGTGCCTTGGATCAACGGTGGTGGTATCTGAAAAGGTGTTGACTTGACTTTCCAGGCAGAATCTGACAGGAATATGAGCTGGTGGAACCTCAACTGATCTTTGGGACTGATGGGCAAATTTGCCATCTTTTAAAATCTGTCTTCATCTGGGGTGATACCGCACATCCTACCCCCCTTGAGTAACTCAGCAACTGACACCCTTCCTTAATAGCTAATCTTTCCAATATTGTGTGGAATCTGGTGATAGAAGTGGGCTTCTCCCTTTCCTCACCATGATGGGGTAATGGCACAGCAATGACAATCCTATGAATGCTCTCATATTTGGTGGTATCCATCAATGGATGAAACCCACTCCTTCGAAGGAGAGGAGAGGTCTCAGGCAATCTGAGTTCCTCCTGGTGAGGAATCTCATCAATAGATGTTATCTTTGTAATCTAGGCTTTGACGACACTCTGAATCCTTCGACTACAGTTTCTTCTTTGTGATTTTGTTACCAGCATAGCTTCGAACTCGAAATAAATTCAACTACAGACGACGGGGAAGTAAATCTGTCTACAAAATCTTCTACAATCATAACTTCCTTTTCCTTTCCCTTAACAGACAATATGGCAGGCACGGTAACTGTGAATCCAGCAGCAGTCGATGTAACTACTCTTGAGTGAACGAGCACAGGAACGATAGACTTAACAAATTTTTGGGTGGCGGTGATTTTTGACTTCTTGCAAGAAAGAAAATCTTGGGGGTAACTCAAGTTGAACTCAACAAACTATTCTTGTACTTCCAAGGCGGAAACCTTCATGACGATAAATGGGGTTTTTCCAAGCAAAACCTCGAGTTTGTCAAATATGGCACCAAACTTGATCATGGGGGCAACGTTGCGGGCATCGTGTTTGGTCAGCAAGTTGTAGTAGAATGTGACAGTTGGGAACACCATCGTAGTAGCTTCAAAAGCAAAGTTCTGAGGGTTAGTATTGGCCATCACTTTATAATTCCAGTGTAAACACTAAAAATTAACAAAGGTCATTTTGTTAACTGAGCACATCCTTTTTTATTTTAATTTTCAAATTTAGTGTTTATTTTTTATTAAAAAAATAAAGAGTTTTGATTAAAAAATTAAATGAGGGCAAAGAGACATAATGACTTGGCTTGATTTGCGAATTAACAAGCCAAACCTAAAAGACTCAAGGAAAATGTGAAGTTTAGGATCCAGTGCAGGACCAACTTCACAACGCACATCGCCCAGGCGGAGCTAGTCCACCAACACACCTATTGGGGCTCCAATCTCACACAGAAAGATAAACTCTTAAAGGGCTCCTGAACCTCTCTGTTTAAAGGTGATTAAATAAATGATCCTGGAATCCAAAAGAGTTGACCGTACTTGCCCAAGAAAGAAATATGCAAAGCATGTCAACAGAAGAAGGGTAACTTGGTCCATGAGAGACATGGACACGTTACTGATGTATGAATACAAATTTTTTTTATCATAATGGAGAGTACAGCTAATCCCCAGCGGAGTCGCCAGAAACTGTCGGTCATTAAAAGTGTTTTTATTTAATATACCTATAAATTTTATTTTTTAGAAAAATGGCACTTTTATTTTTGAAAGTAGTGTTTTAAATTTGAACATACAAGACTGGATGGATCTCATATAAACAATAGTTTAAGTAAACGAGCACACCACCGCAAATGATGCATCTACCCCAAGGAGTAGACACATCGCTTGCTAATGGTAATTGATTAAATAAACTGAAGAATTTATGACATCCATTTAGTCTGTGAACCATTTATATAAGCTGACAAATTGCTCTAACTAATACGGAAGATTAGATAAGATTTATATTATTTGGGTTCTCAAAGCTCCCTATAGAGGGAAGCCCATATAGTTGATTACATCTTAAATGACCAAGGTCACTTAAGAAAACTCTCAATTTAGATAAAAAAATATTGTCTCCAAGAATTTCAAAGGATAGGACTTTTCAAAAATTAGACCAAGAAGTGTCAAATGGGAGAGGCTCAAATTTGGGACAGTGTTGTAGAATCTAAAGGGAGAAAACTAGGGGTTGTCACAGATCCTAAGGGAAACCTCAATGACTGACCAAGCTATTCTATGGTTTGGCTTCAATTTCGAAGAGATATTATTGAATTTTTCATCCTACCAATTATTATTATTTATGACTTAAATTTGCATGACACAATCATGCAAATAGCATGGAAGATGGGAGGATTTATGTCATAACGAACAACCACCTCATAGTCTTAAAATGAGTTAGGGCTTAAATTGCACAACATGATTGTACAAAGGCCAAAAGATAAAGTGAGGATTTATGCTGCACTAGTCCAACAACATTGAAATCCTATAGATTGTTGTTTAATTTTAAAGAAGAGATTGTTATTGTAGATCCACTTCTTGTTGTAGAAGGCTTCCCTCATAGTTAGCTCTAAGCTCCTTGTCGAAGTGGCAGTCTTAAAGTCCAAAAGTTAAAAGGTTTAAATGACAAGTTAAATTCAATCATTATGGGGGGTTAAAATTGATTAGAGCAACACCGGTTAGGATCTCATAGTTCCTTTATTCCGATACCACTATTTTCTTTTGAATTTATTTTGTTTAAACGAGATGTAAGCTCATTTAAACTGAGGAGATCTCATTAGTAACCGTGGGTTACCTCATCTGAAGGACTCTAGTAAATTCTAAAGGGCATGTTATGAAATTGTATTTCAAAGTATTTATGGTGACCTTTGAAATGGTTTAATTTAATTTTGAAAATTATTTTAATTTTGAAAACTTTTCATTTTATCAACCAAACATGCATGATATGTAGAAGTAGTAGTAAATTGCAGTTAATTAAATGACATAAAGCAAATAAAATTTTAAAGGCATACCTATCATTTTCACGTTGCTCCCACTAAAATGTTAAAACCTACAACATATATAATTTTACAGGATATTTAAATAAATTGCAATAAAAGAAAGTAAGAGGACCAGTTGAAGGTGTAGCTACCAAACCTCAGGTCATAACTTGGTGAGTCCTTAGAGATTTTAATGGATGATTTTATGGAACAAAGTATAATAGGTCCAATTGTCCTTCATAATATCCAAAAAGTCATAAAAGTTTTTGGGGGACAATCCCTAACAACTTTTAGAACCCTTTAGAATGTTTCGAGTTCATTTGAACCACTCATATTGTTCAATTAATCATCCAAAACTTTAAATTTAGTTCCAATAAATTAAGACATCATATGCTCAGTGAACCTGATGTTTCAACTATCCCGAAAGTGGGATAATCAGACAGTCACCTCTTGTTTTATTTAAAATTTATGTGAATGGGCACCCTTAGGGCAAACCTAAGTCATTGATAACCTTCCACCCGCCACTAAAAATTTGGCTTGTAGTGTTTAGAGGTGTTAATAAATCATATCTTTCTTTTCTAATCCTCATCAAATAAGTTCAAATATTAAGCCTATCTCAGTACTGAGCCCTTAACAATTTTATGGGTAAATTTGCAACTATCAAAATATTAATTTAAGTGGAATATATTCGTATCAAAATATCATGCCATCATCTAATTACCAATTAAAGGCCTCTAATGAGTGAATTATTATCCTCCTAACTTAAGCCATTTACTTTAGTATCATCCAATTAGATTGACTTCCAAGTAATAATAATTTATGAAATTATAGTTTTACTCTTATCATGAAAAGGTGGCAAATTGGTTTCTACCTCTCAACCCATTATATTTCAAACATCTTGTCGGTGCTATTTTTGGTTGGAGAGTTGCCCATAAGAAGCTGCCGTTCACTAGAATTGAAATCTCGTCGCCCGCTTCAGAATGACGTTTTAATTTACATATATATTTAGTTTTAGGAAAAAAATATGAAATCAAACTGACCCCATATTTTTCATAGTTTAAATGAAAGAGCACTATACCTCAAATCGTATATCTATCCCAAAGGACAAACACAAGACTTGAGGATGAGGCTCGATCAAATAAACTAAGGAATATATGACATATGTTTAGTCTGTGAAACCTTTATATTTGCCGACAAGTTCCTCTATTTAATATAAAGGATTAAATAGGGTTTATATTAAGTTAGGTTCGGACATGCTTCCTATATGGGCAAGCCCGTATAGTTAATTACATCTTAAATGATCAAAGTCACCTAAGATGACTCTCGATAAAAATCAAGAAACATTATCTTCAAGGATTTCAAAAGAATAGGACTTTTCAATGAGATCGAACATAGAGGTGTGAAAGGGGATTGGTTCAAATTTGGAACATTTTATTGTAAAATCCAAAGGAGGAAGAACTAGGGATGTCATGGATCCAAAGGAGAACCCCGGTGACTTCCCAAGCTATCCTAATGTTTGGCTTCAATTTTGAGGAGAAAATTTTAAGTGTTTCATCCTAACAATTTTATTAGTTAGGGCTTACATTCGTGTGAAACGATCACACAAATAGCCTGGAAGATGTGAGGATTTAGGTCGTCACAGACGACGACCTCAGAATCCTAAGACGAGTTAGGGCTTATATTGTATAGCAGGGTTATACAAAGTCTAAAGATAAGGTGAGGATTTATATTGCATAAGCAAGCATCCTCAAAGTCCTATGACTTTGTTGTTTAAGATTAAGGAAGAAAGATTGGTTTAGCTGGGGAAGACAGGTTTTGCTGTTGAAGATGGCCCTGTTGCCCACCATGCTAGCTCAAAGCTCCTTACCGCGATGAGTTTGAGTTTTCTAGTGTGTCAAGTTATAATGTCAAATCAGGTGGCCCTATGGTTGAAGATCTTTAAATTTTATAGGGGCATATTAAAGTTGATTAGAGCGACACCGGTTAGGATCCTACGGTTTCCTAATTCTAGAACCACGTTTTTTTATTGGATTCACTTAGTCCAAATGAACTTACTAAACTCAACTTAATGAGTTTCATAATTTCATTTAGACCGTGAGAAGCCTTGTTAGCAACCATAGGTTACTTACTCCAAGGGATTCCTGATCATCCGATAGAGACATCTTAATTTAGCTGAAGTTGTAGTTTTATGTGATGTTTGTGATTAAATTTTGAGTTGTTTTATATTTTATATGTTGTGGCGGTGAGTTTTATCTTGGTTGATTTTAATTTTGGTTTTGGTTTTTTGGCTATCCTGATAGTTTTAGTTTTCATGCAGGATGACATCGTTGTTTAACATACAAGTTTGCAGGTATAAAAGCACAGTATGAAAGTACAAAGAAAGACAATGCTGAAAACTGTAAAAGCGTACCTGGCGAGTCTTCTTTTTCCACCACGTGGAACTCAAAAGGCATGTTAAGGCAGTTTATATGAAATAGGGAAGTAAAATTTTGACGACCTACCTAACCCTATGTCATATCTTGGTGGGTCCTTAGGAGTTTAATTAAGGATGATTTTGTCAAACAAAACATATTAAGTTTAGTAGATCTCCGAGGTATCCAACAGATATAGAGAAAGAAGTAGGTCCGTGCTACTTTCTCGCTGCCTGATGGAAAATCCCAAGTTCTTTTAAACTTATTATGTTGCTTAATAAGGCATCCTGTAAAACACCCTAATGTTCAATGAACATTGATGTTTCATTTATCCCTGAGAATAGGATAATCATCACTTGTGATTCAATTTAAAAATTATGTGGGTGAAGACCCTTAAAGGGGCAAGTTAGTGTTGTTGGAACACTTAACCAAATTTTGACCCTAATTGGGCTTGTATTGTTTGAAAGATGTTTTAATTTTCAATGATATTTACTTTTCTAATCCTCATTTAAATGAAACTTGATTTAGCCTAAGTGACTACTAAGCTCTTAAGACCTAGGTGAGTGTCTTAATTAGTTTTGAAAAGGTTAAGCTTTAGGTGGTCATGATTCATGATCAGAATTTTATTTGAAAATAAAAATAAGGGTATTTAATTGATTAATTATTGACTTCAAAAGTCATACCTATAAGTCCTGGATTCATTTTATTTTAATAAACTTTCAAATTTTAATAATTTAGAAATTTATTAACTTAATTAAGAAAGTAAGGTTGGTTTCTATCAATTAACCCCTTGTGTTTCAAACATCAAATAAATTGACTAAGATCAGAGGTTACCCATTTACCTCCTTAAATTAAGCCTAAATGTTAATTAAGGTTAATTTTCCAAAATTACTCATTTGCCCCTAAGGCTCTAACACTTCATAATTTGGCAAATTAAATTCAAATGACTTTGAAGTTTTTATCCTACCTCATTCATGGATCAATTAAGACATCAGAGGAGAAAATGTGATTTTTCAAACTTTAATTTATTTATATAATTATTTTCAAGCAAAAATAGGATTTCTCAAAGAAAATTCCTAACTTGACCAAGGTGACTCCTAACCTCTTGAAATTTTACTAGAGGTAGACCTAGACTAGAGAAGCCTTTGGACTAAATTTCATGATTTTTTTGAATTTTATTTGAATTTTAAGAATTATTTTAAGTTCTAGGGTATTTATTAAATATAAAATATTTTAAATGGAGAAAATTAAGTTTTGTATTTTTGAAAAGTCTCCCTGAGGTCATAGAACTCAATGAAGAAGATTTTATATTTTTCTGAATTTTACTTAATTTATTGGAATTATTCTAGTGAAGACCCATTTTTAGCCTTTAAAAAAATCATTTTTAAGCTTTAAAATTCAATATCTTTATTTAGAAAACCAAAAAAAATATTCTAATCATTCCTAAGTGATTATGAATAAATTTAGAACATTTCCATGAGTTTTATTATTTTTGTGATTTATAGGAATTTTTTATTATTTAAATGTTAAAAATAGACTAAAAATCAAGTTTTTTATTTTAAATATTATTTTATTTTTAAAAAATACCCCTAATCACAGAGAACTCAGAAAATAAGTTTTTATTAATTTTTTAGTTATATTTTGATTTTTGAACAATCATTTAAATGTCAAAAGTGATGTTTATCTTTAAAAATCAACTTAACTTATCAAATGAATTCAAAATATTTTGAAATTTTTATGGTGAGTTCTCTAGATCATAAATAACAGTGGAGATTAAAAATTAAGTCATTTAAATGTTTATGTCTTTCAAAATTAATTATTTTAATGATTTAGTGTTCATGAAAATTAAGTACATTTTAAATGGCTTGACCCATGAAATTATTTCTAAAAGTTACTCTAGTCATGGTGGACCTTTCAAAATTACTTGGAATTTTCTAATCAACATGCTAATTTCCATGATTATTTTAAGAAAATAATGTGCGAAAACTTAAAAAATATGGATCTCTGTCTAGGAACCTCCTCTGACTTTGGAAAAAACAGAGGATGTTCCCCGTGACAGAGGCTACAACATGCCAAAAATTCAAGCTATATTGATAATTCTACATGCATAGAGAATCAAAACATTCAAATCAGTGTTTAATTAATTAAAAATAAAATATTCATTACATGGACCTAAAATTATTTCCACATTGTTCTCCTTTGTTCACTGAGCAAAAAGAAATTTTTATTTTATTTTTATGATTTTTCTATACAAAGTTATGAATTTCTAAAGTTAGGGGTATTTAAATAAATAGGAAAAATCCATATTTATCTATTTAAACAGCGCGTGTTGATTAGATCCTAGGCAGCTCTGAAGACACGCGTGTCGAGCTCTAGTTGGACGCCGCCATCCACGTAGCTACTGACTTGGCCCACAGTTTATGTTTCGAATTTCTGTCCAAATTGATCTCCTCTGTCCATTCGATACATGCTTGATCAAAAGGCTCCCCGTCATCGTCCCTGATAGAATGATCTCGTGAGCGTCCACACTAAAACCCTAAGATCTCAGCCTAGAATCAACCAAATCACTTCGGGTTTGATCCTATGGACTCGTCTAAGTGAGATGAACACATTCATACGGTAATCATGCAATTAAATTAAGCCTAATCAAATGTAGAATCAAAATAGGCTCGAGAGGGAGAGAAGTTTTATACCTTTGCTCTGAGAAGTGAAGCTTCAATCAGAGGGTCTTGGCACGTTTGTTAGGGTCCAAAGAGGTTAGGGATTAAGCCTCTTGCTGTGGTGTGAGGCCTAAGTAGGAATTCCATCACGACCGAATTTGGGTGCTGGTCTAGAGCTATGGTAGAGGCTCTGTGGATGGGGGGGTTTTATGAGGCTTTGGCTTCTTTCACTGTTGTGAAGGTGTGGGTAGAGTTAATTTGAGTTTGGTGGAGTGTGGAGGTGTAATGAGCTCTGTCCTAGTTTCTGGTAAGGTTTCGAGCTCAAAATTGAACTTCAATAGTGGAAATTGGTGAGGGAAAGAAGTTGGGATGCACTTAGAGGATGTTAAGGAAGCTCTGTGGTCAATTTGGGGAGGTTTCTCTAAGAAATTTTCAGCACACCTTGCCATGGTTGTGAGAGGTGCTTTTTATAAAAATGGAAAAGGAGTGACTATAATGGCCAATTAGAGGGTGTAATGTGGTGCTTAGGTGGAGGGCAGAGGAGCTCTATAATTCAATTTGGTTGAGCTGGCCTCTAGGTTTGATTTGGGTGAAGCTCAATGGGAGTGGCTCTCGATTTGGCCATTTTCCGGCCACTAGGCTAGCCGGTCGGCCAGGGGGAGGTGGCTAAGTGCTCAGGGCATCCAGAGGAATCCATCACAACAATTTAATGCAAATGTGTTTTGATTTGACAAGAATATCTTAAGCATGTGTATTTTTAGGAATAAGATCCCTTAATTTTGGGGACCTTTGGTCCATGGCTTAGTTTAGGTGGTTAGATGGTTTTTGGCTCAGTCTTAGGGGTCAACTAATGGCTGAGGTGGAGTTAATTTGGTTGCTTTAGGGTGGTTGGCTCATATTTAGTGCATGGGTTCAATGTGGGTTCAAGTGATCAAAGTTTAGATTTGGGCTAGGTTAGCCATGTCAAATTACCCAAATAAATGTTTCATTTGGTTTGGATGATCATAATGAACAAGTTTGTTTCCCTAAGGTCCAGCAATCCTAAGGGTGACTCATCTTGAGTTTCTCCCATAGTGACCCCACTTACTAAGTGCTAGAGGTTATGACTAATATGTGGAACTTCAAGTTGAGTAGAGAAACTCAAGATGAGTCCTATGGCTAGTTTTCTAAGAATAGTCAATAGGAAAGTCCTATGGCTAGACCTTAGGCTACTAGAGGAAAAATTGAACCTCAACCAAAAGTGCGGTCAACACATCCAAAAGAGTTCATTATGATCAAAATTACCCATTTACCCTCGGGTTAATCCTAAATTTTAATTAAGGCATCGAAATCCAAATTTATCATTTTGCCTCTAGGGCTCTCCACTTCATAACTCATCAAATATAACTCAAATGACTTTGAAATTTTTATGGTACCCCATTCATGGGTCAATTGAGATATCAGAGAGAAAATGTGATTTTTTTTCCAAATCTTATTTAATTTACATAATTATTTTTAATTCAAAAATAGGATTTTCAATATTAATTTATTTAACTAATCAAACTAAAGTTTTTGTTCATGAGAAAATTATTGGA
>NEWO01001413.1:21955-65367 GCA_003013225.1 Phalaenopsis aphrodite | reverse complement strand
TCAAATGGGTTTCAATTTCTTAGAGCAAGTTAGAATGAGTATTATTTACAGTGTGGAATGATTTTTACTAATTTTGTATTATTATTTTATTTATTTTAATTTTAGTGAGCTTTTAGGATTTAATTAACTATAGTAACGTATATAAACATTTAAACTTAGTTTATATTTTCCTACGGTCTTTTAACCACAGGGAACCTACCATAATAAGTCCCATGATTTTCTAATTTATATTTTAATTTATATAATTGTGTTAAGAAAAAATAGGTACATAGGCTTGAAAATTAGGGTTACATGTGTTGAGATTCTTTCTGGCTTTGGAAAAATCACAAAACATCTCTACTCTCATGAGGAACAAACTGCTAAAGTTTCAAGCCAAGGTGACCTCTATCTACCTTAATAAAATAAAAAACATTATAGAGAGTATTTAATTAATTAAAAATAAAATATAAGTCAAATAATTTTAATTTTTGTTTCACTTTATTTTCCTTTGTTTCGTAAGTAACAAGGTATTTTTATTTTATTTTTATGATTTTTCTACACCAAGTTATGCATTTTCTAAGTTCTCTAGTTAATTTAAATAAAAAATCCTTTAATTTTCTACTTAATCCAGTCCGCCGCCGCATCAACCTACGACACTCCAAACTCACTCGCATCACTCTGCCATTTGAAGCAGCCATCTGAGTTAGCTATCACGCGGTTGTGATTTATTGTTCCAACTCTTTGTCCATCGCGATCCTGGCCCTCCATTTGGTACACGCGCGATCGAATGATCCTCCGTCATCATCCCCGATCGTCCTAAGCCAAGAATTGTCCATACTAAAATGCTTCGATCTCGCTTGATACTCAACAAAATCACTCACAGTTTGTTCCTAAATCCTCATCTAGTCGATACGAACATATTTATATGGTTACAATCTCATGAAATCAAACTTCTCTTGACAATTGGTGAAACCAAGCCAAAACTTAGGGTTTTTGAAATATAATTTTTTCTGAGAGGGGAAACCTTAATCAGATGCTTGGAGAAGCTTCAGTGGAGTCTGAAGAACCTCCTGGAAATGTTGGTTTCCTCTGGTGAATGCTCTGGGTAGAAGTTCCTCCAACAAGTGGGTAGGTCTTGGTTTAGAGCTAGGTTAGAGTGCTCTGGAGATGGAGTTTTGATGGGTAACTTCCTCTCTTACTCTGGGGAAGCTCAGGAGTTGTTTAATTTAAATTTTGAGGAGGTTTTGTGGAATGACAGAAAAAGGCCCTGGATTTCAAGTTTAAATTTAGGGTTCTTCAATGGTGAGGAGAAGTTGGAATAGTGGGAGTGAGCTTGTCTTCAGTTCTAGAAGGGTTTAGAGACAATTGGGCAGTGTTTCCCCTAGATTTAAGCACACTTGTTGTTTGGCCATGAAGGAGGGTGTTTTAAATAAGTGAGGCCAGAGTAGCCACCAGGGCTGGCCAGTGGGTGTAACCAGTTGCTTAGGTGGAGGGGAGAAAGAGGCAAGTAAGCAATTGGGATGAGCCAACTTGAATGAGTGAGATTTAGGTTTCGTCTCTTGAGGACGCCCTTGGTTTTGATATTTTCTGGTGACTAGGTCGGTTGGCCAGGTTAAGACCGGTGGCTGGGTGGCTCAGGGGATCCAAGGGAAGCCTTAATTGTGATTAGTTGGGTGGCTTGAAGGCTGGTGGAAAATATCCCTTAGTTTAGTCATTTTAGGAAGGGAATCCATTAATTCAATGTACCCATGGTCCATGGCTCAAGTAGGTTGAGCTAGGTGGATCTAGCCTAATTCCTAGGGCTCAAGTGGTGGTTGTGGTGACCATGGTTTGGTTAAATTAAATGGCATTAGTCAAATTTAGAGCTTCTGTTAAAAATTGAGGTTTCGGTATGAACTTTGGTCTTGTTTGGCTTTGGGCTAAGATCTTGATCAATTGATTGCCCCAATTGGTGTGGATGATTTTCATGAGAAGGTTGGAAAAGGAATTGGGTCTTTTTGAATTGATGTGGGGGTTCAATTGGATGAAATTTGGCTCATGGTCAATTTTAGGGCATTTAGGCTAGACTTCAGTTTGGATTGGGCTAGGGTTAGGACTTATGTAAATTGATGGTTTAAGTTGGTCTAATAGATTGTCATGAAGAGTTTTAGATATCAATTGAGTGGAAATTGTGGAGTTATGAAGTTCAATTTGGGAGATTTTGGATTTTGTGGCAAAATTGGGGATTTGAGATTGTGCTTGAAATTAAGCTTGAGATAGGTTCAATTGGGCTTATTTTTTATCTTAATTGGGATTGAATATGATGAATGTTGATTTAGAATTGAAATTAGGTGAGATTGAAGCCAATTTGGTGGAAATTGGGGGTGAATTGAGGAATTTAGGCATTTAGGGGCAATTTGGGGATTTTGGTCAAAATGGGTCAATCTAGTCATATTGGACTTCATGAAGTGGTTCAAATTGATTTTGGGACAATTGGAGTGATTTTGGAGATTTTTGGAATTTTTGTGGTATGAAGGGCATTTTGGAAATGATGGGGATTTGAGGGTATTTTGGGGTGTTTGAAGTAATTTGAGTGGTTTCAAATGGTTTGAAATGATTTTTTGATAGAATTAAGAATTTTGGGTCAATTTTGAGAATTTTTTGGAAAATTTAGGGTTTATGGGCAATTTGGTGATTTGGTGAAGTTGAGGCCAAGAGGAGTCAAAATTGGGAATTTGGCAAAATTAGGATTGATTGAGAATTTTAATCATGAGATCACCCTATTTGAGCCATGAGACCAATGGAACTCCCATCCTGGATCCTTCATGTGCTGGTCTCTTCATGTGCTGGTCTTAGCCAAACCCTAGCTCAAGGCAAATGGTTTAGGGAACCATCCACATGAGTTTTCAATAAAGTAAGGGATCAAGCTAGGAATGTTTGGTGAATGTGAAAGTTTCATGTGTGTATGAATAACTGACCAAAACCACACCACCCAGGGCTAACCCTAAGGCCAAACAGTCCTATGGGGACTCCTCTTGAGCTCCCCCATATTTGTTCCACCTACTAAGTGTTAGAGGTTAGAACCAACATGTAGAACTTCAAGATAAGCAAATAAGAGTTTAAGACATTCTATTGGTGAGGGTTCAATCACTAGTAATATAGGAATAATCAACAAGAAATTCCTATGGCTAGATCCTAGGCTTCTAAGGAAGAAACTAGACCTCAACCAAAAGTGAGGTCAATAGCGCCTAAGCACCAAACAATAGAGTGACTGGAGCCTACGCGTCAGGATCTAGCACATACGTGTCAGAAAAAAGTGAGATTGGTGCCTAACTGCCAGAATTTGGCGCATATGTGCTAGAAACATTTTTTCTAGATGGTTCAATGAGTGAACGAATTTTGAAGGGGTGTTTGATGTGACCCTTGGGGAATTTGACAGCTCTATTTAAAGAAACTTCTAGAGAGTCCAAAGAGAGCCTTTTGGGAGGAAGAGCTTTTGGGATAGAAAGAAGGGCTTGGAAATTCATGGAGGTTTGAAGGATTTCCTTGGTGGCTTACTTAGATTTGAAGGAGAAAAGGAGAAGTGGGAGGTATCTTCTTCACTACGTTCTAATTGAGATTAAAGTGGAATTGTAAGGAGAGTGAGAGATTTAAAGGAACTGTAAGGATTGCTTGGGAATGAATTTGAGATCAGTTGTATATTTTGGTTATTTTACTTAATCTTGTTTTGTAAACTTATATTTATTTCTAAATCCACATGTTGTTGTGTCTTCCCCATGAGATATGATTAGTTTCATTTGTCTTTCTCTCTACAAGGAATAATTATGTGGAGAAATAAAATTTAGTAGGAGTACTTTTAATTTCATTAATTGTGATGATTTAAACTCTATGCTTAATTTACTTATTGATATGGTCAATTGATTTGTTAAAATCTACTGTGAAACATAATAAATTGAAAGGGATATGCTTTTTTTCAGCATAGTAAGAATCAAATTTAGTCTCATGGATGAGAATGTATTCCATGGGGTTAAGTGTGAATAAATAGAGAAATAAATTTTGATGGGCATAAATTGGAGATTTTAGAATGACAGGCTAAAATTTTCAATTTGATCCAGATGTTTGGAACCTAAAGTGAGATGTTAGTCTTCAGTTGAAGGGTACGTGGGAACTCTAGAGTGACAGCTAGTATCTTCTCAGCCTAACCACGGGTTTAGGGACTTAACTCTGGATTAGCCAATGTTCTTTATGCACTCGAGAGAAGGTAAAAAATATGTATGCTCCTATTTGACAAAATACAATTATATTTAAAATTATTATATTCATATATTGATTATAAACACATTGCTAGGGTAAGTATGTTTTATACAGTTTGAACTCTTCTATACATCATTAGTTTAGAATTACTTAG
Source organism: Phalaenopsis aphrodite (assembly GCA_003013225.1). NCBI lineage: Eukaryota > Viridiplantae > Streptophyta > Magnoliopsida > Asparagales > Orchidaceae > Phalaenopsis > Phalaenopsis aphrodite. The sequence continues at coordinate 61,001 of NEWO01001413.1, read as the reverse complement.
TGGTAACTAATACACCAAAATAATATAATATTTTAAGTACTTATTTTATGCTTATTATTGGTGATATTGCACTTTAAAGAATGATATTTTTGTGTTTTGTTGCAAGTATATCATTCTTAGGCATTTAGAGCAAGAATGGTTAAAAGAATGCAATTTGGAGCCAAAATAGTGAATTTTGAGATTTTGGCGCATGATGCACCAAATCCAGAGAACTGACGCATGATGCGCCAGATCGACGCGTGATGCGCAGGCGATGAATTTTTCAAATTAAGGCAGTTTGAGATGAATTTAGCGTGAATTTTCAAAGGGACACTTGTTTTACACACCTCTTGGAGTAATTCAATGCATCTAGACACTTTGGAAGGTTCTTTTATGAAGGGATATGACTCTTGGATCAAATGACACATCTTTTGAATTCAAAAGAGTTGACTTTTGGAGGGATTTTTGGAGGGAATTTTGAATTCTTTTCCAAAGGAGGCAGCCCAAAATAAAAGAAAAAGACTTAAGAAGGCCTGAAGTGTGTGGTGTGAGAGAGAAGAAAGTGGGCGAGAAATAGAGATAGAGAGAGGAGGAGATTTTCTTCTAGGGTTGTAAGAGGAGAGGGAAGGTGAGAGATTTCTTCTTCATTACACTTCTAAGAGAGAATTGAGAGAGATTGTAAAGAGAGAAAGACATGGAGAAAACTTCTAGGGATTTTATTAGGAAGGATTGTGAGATAAGTCGTATTTTTATTTCTTTTATTTTGTAAACTTATTTTTATACATGAAATTCGTTTTTATCGTATCCTTCTCATTAATTCTGAGTAGTCTTCTTTATCCTTCTCTCTACTTTGAAATATGATTTTGTGAAGAAATTTTTTTTCCACAGTTTTAAATGATAATAATTTGTGATGATTTGAACACCGATCTTCATTTACATTTTGATGTGGTCAATTGAAATATTAAAACTTATTGAGAGACATATGTTCTTAAATGACATATGATTTCTACAACATATGGATAATCACATTTGAGTTCATGGGAGAGTAATTCATCCATGGAATTGGGTGCAAATAAATAGGGAAATATACTTTGTTGAATGCAGAATTGAAGATTTTAAGGTGACAGATTAAAATCTCCAATTTAGTCTAATTGATTGGAAACTAATGCGAGATTGTTAGCCCTCAGCTGAGAGGGTAGCGGGAGCTCTAGAGTGGCAGTTGGTATCCTCCCAGCCTAACTATAAAATTAGAGACAAAACTCTGGATTAGTTAATATTCTTTATAGCACTCAGAAGAGAGTAAAGAATATGATTGCTCCTATTTGACACAAAACAGTTTATATATATATTTTTAAATGATTTCAATTTCTTCATAATCTATACACTCATTATAAAGGGGAAGGACACTTTCTTAAATTTGAACTTTCCGTCACAACAAAAACTTTATTTAATTTTCATAATTTTACTTTTTAAAGTTTAGTATTTAGTTTTGTTTAACTTTTGTAGTCTTACATTTACATTTTAATTAGCATTCACTTGAGTAGTTAATTTTCAAACTTTGCACTTTACTTTTACTTTTATTATTTTTTTTATAAAATAATTTTCATAATTTACTTTAGGATTTTTCAACTTCCCTGTGAGATTGATATCTAGGACTCTATTAGAGCCCTTTATTACTTGAGTGATATGTATACGTGCGTTAATATTAAAGGGGATTTGGCAGTTTAAAAAGAGTTTTAAAAGATAAATTATTTACATAAAGTGTATTTTTGTTTGGATTATATTGCATATTTATTATATATTTGTCGTGTGTGATGTTGTAATATTATTTGCAAAATTGTCACACTAAATCGCCCTGCATCAATAACTTTACATTTTAGTTTTTTAAATTGTCTTGCATTTGTATTATGTATTTGCTTAGCATACTTAGCATTTCTTTTAACTTGTGTAGGATTTGTTACTACACAAAAAGTTTTCACCATTTCCTAAATAAGTTAACCTTAGTTTAAAGAGGATTTTAATAAAGTAAACCTATAAGAGTTTTGTCTATCCTTATGGGATCGATACTTAGGACTCCATTAGAGTCTTATATTAATTGACATGATATGTATACTTGCATAGTACCCCTAGTGTGTAAACCATTCTATCAACTTTACATAATATTTAATTTTACACATTAGTCGCTAAGTATAAATTGGGTCAAGCTTTTTTACCATCTTTCAAGACTTAAATAATTGAGTAATTGCGGATTGGATTAGTCACCAGCAGTGCACCTGTGCTAGTCCTGTGTGTGTTTAATCACCCGATTTCGTGAATTGAAAAAATTGGAACGATTTGGAGAAGCCTTAAGCATTTATAAGAAGATATCAAGTGTTCCTTTATGAGGGAGATCGAAGGAATCTTGTATTGAATAGAGAGGATCACAGTATATTGTAATGACCGATTGGCTCGAGTTTAAATTTTTTATACCTTTGCATTATTTTAAATTTTGTACTCGTAATAACAATTTTTATTTCTTTTTTCTCGTACATCTTAGTTAAACTAATTTTCCTACTCTTTTGATATAGTACATGTGACTTTCTCATTGTTTTATTTTATATATTTCGTTGTCTATATGCCTTTTTTGTGCTTGGATTTCATATATTAATGTGTTCACTTTTCGGTATTAATTTACTTTGAATCGATCTAACCCAATAGAGTATTACAATTTTCTATGCTTTAGGACTTCTAACCGCCTCATAGAATAAAAAGTAGATTAACACGTGATATTATAGTAAAATAGATATATTGTCATTATGAAATTATAACCTAGATAGAGGACCTAAAAATTCTAAGGATAATGTTAATGGTTAAGTCCCTCTTAAATGTAATATAGTTTTTAACTCTTCTTATGATCTAAACATAAGCTAAGGACGATTGTGTCTCTAGTTGTCAACAATAACTTGAGATTTCATAGGAAAAATATAGGGAAATCACTAGACATGTGTCAGAGGAGTAGGAGCCTTTCGAACCTAGAAAACTTTACAAAATTTAGTTTAATTTATGTTTTTTATGATTTTAGAACATCTAATCTTTATGCATTGGATACCTCAAACTAAATTCAAAGGTTTAGTAAATTAGAACTTTGCTTGATAGAATAGTCTGACAACTTTCATCGTGGGATCGATACGCAGACTTATGATTTGTATATTACTTGATCTACACGTAAAATGAATTAATTGACCGGCTTGCATCACAAAAATTTTAGGCATCAATGAGCATCAATATTAGTCAACATATGGGTCTCTTTATTGGTCAATGGGGCCTTGTTGTTGGAATATGATAGGTATCAACATTGGTCAATGGCATATGTTTGGTGGTATTGGTGCCAATGTCAAAAATACTAAATGATCGTATTAGTTGTTGAATAGAAATGAACTTTATTCAGTCCCTAGATCCTTTAAGTTTCATTGGTATCAACCTATGATAGCCTACTTAAAAGTTGGTAAGGTCTATGGATTAGCCTATCTTTATTTAAGTGATTTAAAAAGAATTGTTAATACCAATGAAAGCTAATTTTCCTAATATAGGATTTAGAGACTAAGCCTAAAATAATAATCATATTTAGTCAACTTAGGGTGCTTAGTAAACAATAGCAAGTGATGGAAGGTAATGATGGTGAATGCAACTTTGCTAGAAGTGAACCTTGTCCATGGTGAAACAATGAAACCCAAGGCTAAACATATAGGTAGCTGAGTGGAGGGAAAAAATATACAAACCATGAATTATAAAAATAGAAAATTAAATAATATAATGAAATTATATATTCATTTAGTAGTAAAGATAAATTTTAAAATCACTATATTTAAACCATAACAAAGTCTCTATTTAAGAGAGATCCCTCTAGTTGTGCTTTTTATGCAATGTTAAAGCATTAACCTAATTTGAAATTTAAGCTATTTTGAAGTACAATGATAATGTATATTTATGTCTATTTATCAATTATGACATGAATAAAATATGTCAATAATTTTGGGGTAGTTTTTTAATTTGAAATGCAATATATTTCATTATATTTTCAATGGTGTAACTCCTTTTTTTTAGTTAAAATGACAAAGAGAAAGCCAGGATTTAACATGCATGTATATGATCCTCCATGAGATTTAAAAAGTTTATGACAATGTGATGTAAGTGTGACTCCTTCATTGTTCATGCTTTGATTCAAAAGAGAATAGTGATGTTCAAATTTAGAATCTTCTTGAATTTGGAATTTAGCTTATTTTTTATTATGATTTTATTCGTGTAACTCCTCTTTAAGCCTTGCTAAAAAAGTGAGAATTATGCATAAAATTATGTAAGCACAGAAATATCCTATCTTGAATTTGAATTTAAAGGAAAATTGCCATTTATGGAAGAAAAAGAAATGGCAAAAATTCTTTTGAGATTATAAACAAGAGTTGGTTGAATTTTATGTGGAGTGTGGACAGTATTCTTGCTGAAAGGTATGCCTTTTAGTTATTTGTATTGTACTCTTTTGTAATAATGGTCCAGATATATTTTGTCAAATTTATTGAAGTATTATGATTATTATATAGAACATTTTTTAACGTAAGTAATTTGATATATTTATATGAATATTAGATGATAATCTGGCTATATTGTTATAATTTTTTGAATTAGTGCCTCTGTGAAATAAAATTTAAATAGTATAATGAATTTAAAGAAGATCTTGAGCAAATTCTAATTACATGCTTGGCCTAATGTAATCTATTGTAATATAGGATTATCTCAGGTTGGCAGCATGGTAGATGAACTTAATCATATCTTTTCCTAACTTTTTAAAATCCAAAAGGCTATTATTGGATGAAGTAAGTTTGACAAGTGACTGAGCACACCACTATAGATTTGACGATGATGAAATTGAAGGATTTGTCCATATAAGGGTCAATACTATCCAATGTGCTTAATTTCACATTTTATTTTGATTCAAACTAGATAGGTCCATGTAGTCTAGTATGTACCTCACCTATATAACCTTCTATCATTTAAGACTTCTAACCACCTCCTAGAATTACAATAGGTTAACACACAATAGCCTTGTAAAATAGATATATTGTCATTAGGATATCATAACCTAGATTGAGGATCCAAAAAATCTTGAGAAATGATGTAATGTTTTAAGTCCCACTTAAATGTAATATAGTTTCTAACTCTTATTACAACCTAAACATAAGCTAATGAGGATTGTGTCCCTAGCTGTCAACAATAACTTGACATTTCGTAGGAAAAATATAGAGGAATCACTAGACATGTGTCATAGGAGTAGGAGCCTTTCAACCCTAAAAACACTTATAAAACTTAGTTTAGTTTATGCCTTTTAGGATTTTAGAACTTTTAATCTTTTTTCATTCGATACTTCAAACTTGATTCAAAGGTTTAGTAAATTAGATCTTTGCTTGATAGAATAGTTTGACAACTTTCATCATGGGATCGATATGCGGACTTATAATATGTATATTACTTGATCAACACGTATAATTAAGTGATTGGCCGACTTGCATCACAACAATCTTAGGCATCAATGAGCATCAATATTGATCAACATATGGGTCTCATTTTTGGTCAATGGAGCCATGTTGTGGTTATGATAGGTATCAACATTGTTCAATGGCATATGTTTGGTGGCATTGGTGCCAATGTCAAAAATACTAAATTATTGTATTAGTTGTATTTTATTTAGCCCATATATGCTTTAAGTTTCATTGGTATCAACCTATGATAGTCTACTTAACACTTTGTAAAGTCAAAATAAAACATAATTAAATTTTATAATCTATGGATTAACCTAGCTTAATTTAAGTGATTTAAAAAGAACTGTTAATACCAATGAAAGCTAATATTCCTACTCTAGGATTTAGAGACTAAGCCTAAAATAATAATCATATTTAGTCAACTTAGGATGCTTGGTCAGCAATAATAAGTGATGGAAGGTAATGATGGTGAATGCAACTATGCTAGAAGTGAACCTTATCCATGGTGAAATATTGGAACCCAAGCCTAAATATGTAGAGTGTTGAGTGGAGGGTAAAAATATACAAATCATGAATTATAAAAATAGAAAATGTAATAGTTGAATGAAATTATATATTTCATTTAGTGTTAAAGATAAAATTCTAAAATTACTATATTGAAAACATAACAAAGTCTCTATCTAAGAGAGATCCATCTAGTTGTGCCTTTTATGCAATGTCAAAGCCTTAACCCGATTCCAAATTTAAGCTATTTTGAAGTATGATGATACTACATCTTTATTACTATTTATTGGCAATGACATGAATAAAATATATCAATAAAAAGTTTTGGGGTAGTTTGTTAATTTGAAATGCAACATATTTCATTATATTTTCATTGGTGTAAGTCCTTCATTTTTTAAGCATTAGCTCAAATGACAAAGAGAGCCAAAATTTAACATGCATGTATATGCTCCTTATTGAGATTTAGAAACTTTATGGTAATGTGATGTAACTGTGACTCCTTCATTGTTCATGCTTTGATTCAAAAGAGATGAGAGTGGTGCAACTCTTCCTTAAATTATGACTCATCTAAGACAAAGAATAATGATGTTCAAATTTCAATCATCTTTATTTTTCATTACTATTTTATTCGTGTAACTCCTCTTTAATTTAAACCTTGTTAAAATAGTGAGAATTATGCATAAAATTGTGTAAGCATAGAAATATCTTGTCTTGAATTTGGATTTAAAGGAGGAATTGTCATTTATGGAAGAAAAAGAAATGGCGAAAATTCTTTTGAGATTATAAACAAGAGTCTGTTGAATTTTATGTGGAGTGAGGATTTTATTCTTGTTGAATGAGATGTTTTTTAGTTATTCATACTATACTCTTTTGTAATAATGGGCCAGATATATTTTATCAAATTTATTGAAGTATCATGATTATTATACAGAAGAATTTTGAACGGAAGAAATTTGATATATTTATAGGAATATTAGATGATAACTTGGCTATATTGTTATAATTTTTTGAATTAATCGCTCTGTGAAATAAAACTTAAATAATATAATGAATTTAAAGGAGATCTTGTGCAAATTATAATTACTTGCTCGGCCTAGTGTAATATATTGTAATATAGGATTATCTCAAGCTGGCAGTATGGTAAATAAACTTAACAATATTTTTTCCTAACTTCTTAAAATCCAAAAGGCTATTATTGGATGAAGCAAGTTTGACAAGTGCCTGCACACCACTATAGATTTGACAATGATGAAATTGAAGGATTTGTCCATATCAGGGTCAATACTATCCAGTGTGCTTAGTTATATATATATATATATATATATATATATATATATATATATATATATATATATATATATATATATATATTCAGACTAGTTAGGTCCATATAGTCTAGTCAGTACCTCACCTATATAACTTTATGGTTTTTCTCTCTTTTAAGATAATGTAAAACTATTTTATTAAATAAATGATGATTTAAAATATTTTTAATATAAATAAATAATAATGTTGTCCTTTTAATCTATTATTTTGACGGTTAATAAGAGAGAAAATTTTTTAGTTTTAAACATTTCTAAATATTAAATCAGTAATCATATTAGAAAATGTCTTTGCTACTTTAGCATCTGTATCTACCATACCATTATCATGCATGGAAGATCTTGCTTTTAAAGTTTGTGGAGCAAGAACCTTACAATGAGCTTAAACTACGTAAAATTTTATTTCAGGTCTTACAATGCATATTGTCTTTAAAAAAAAAAGGAGGGGCCTTTGCAAACATACCTCACAATTTTTATGAATTTATATATCTAACACCAAAATTTTAATTTTTTACATTTCTAACACAAAAATTTTCATATCACGTCTAAAATATCATACCACTAACTTTTTAAAAGTGAAATATACCCTTCGAAGCAAGCTAAGGAGCTCTTAATGTAAAAATCAAATTTTACGTGTGAGCTATGTAAATACATGGGAATTATGTCGCATGTATGTAAATCTTCCAAAGAAGATATATAACATATCCTACTGTACAATTAATAAACACATCCCAATGGTATATCCAACAAAAATAGAGAAACCAAGATTATAAACCTCATGCATTGCCTTAATAAAAAATATATGTATTTGAATGAAATTTGATTACTTTTAGGTCCCAAACAAATGATTTCCTTCAAGCTTCCATCAACATCACATTTAAATTTGAAGGAACTTTCTTCCTCCCTTCCATAGGAGTAAGTGTCCAAATCGATCACTGCAAGCTGCCTTCCAAGCAGCAATAATACTTTTTGTCCGGTATTTATAATAGCAACACCTATAATTTTCAAAACAACAGGGATGAATTCTGCCTTGATAACAAATCAAAAGCGAAATTATAAGTTTTATTTTCAAAGAAAAAGGCAAATTTCAAGCATTTATCGATCAAATTCTCTTGCATCTATTGGCCATACAAATTTGTTAATATTTAATGATATGGATGTTAATCTGGCCTAAATAAGAGCTCAAAATAACATGTTTATCATTATAATATTAACAGTTCAACATATCCCAAAATATTCACAGTACAACATATTATAATTTTTTATTTTATTTCCAACTAATATGCTAACTTAATTGTGGTATTGTTGCATTCTTCTTCCCTGCAAAATTTATAGTTCTTTGATGTCATAAGCCTATACTCCAAAAGAATATATTTCACTTTTAAAATGTTCATAATAATGATATTTTTAATGTAATGTCAAAATTTTGGGTATCATGCACATAAATATCAAAGCTTCAGTATTTGATATGTCAATACACATGGATTGTGTGGTATGCATGTAAATGTCCCTAATTTATTGCTTATAAATTTCAAATAAATTAGATTGCACCTAGCTTCAACATGCATTATACTAGGTAAGGCTTCAAGATTGACAAGTGTTTGGCATTCTTATGAAGGCAGGTAAATCTTTAACATTATATGATCAGAATTGCAAGCTAAAGTTTTAGGACAATAAAGGATGTTATATTGGTATTTCAAATAAACAGGTTGAGCTTTGCTAGCTCTTTACATCAAAGTATATGTTAAATGAGTTCAAACTTCAATTTTGAACTAAAAACTGCAAAATCTGATCAGTTTGATCTCTGCCAACAGTTCAGAAAGGGATTATAAAAGTTAGTCTTTTCTATACATAACCGATGTACATGTGAATCTACTTCCTAGAGAGAGAAAAAAAAACTAAAAGGAGCCTTCTGATTTTTTGTCTCATTCTCAAAAGCAAAACCGCTCAGGCTTAATAGTGCTAAAAACTAGTAACCAGGACTCCACCAGCTGTTATTCATGATGTTATAAGGGAGTAAATGTTGGAAAACTTTCATTTTTCAATGGAAAACTCTTTTGTGAACAAACGAAACATCTCTTTGAGACGAAGCGAAGAGTTCGAAATAACATTCTTCATTATCCTCTTCTGATGCTTGGTGCTTTTAGACCAAGCAATGCCTAACAATACTTGGACAAGACATGCCTTCGATTTGGATGGAAGATCACCAATATGATATCTCAAATGAAGCTGAAGAAGAGATCAAAACTATTCAAAAAAAATATAAAACTGAGCTAAGGCGATCTTGAATGCATTCTAATATCTATGGAGCTGTTGGGGATCACTTCTGCTCTTCGTTTTTTATTTTTATTAAAAATAAAAAAAGTTTGGTATAGATAACATCTTTAGTTGTTTTTAAAAGCATTCAGAACTACTTTTAGATGTTTTGAGTATTTTTAAAAATAAATTATTTTATTTTTAAAACAAAAAATACAAAAATGCACTAAAATAAAAGCAAAAATAAAAAACAAAAGTGATCCCAAACAAATCCTAAGAGAAAGAGATGTTCATGTTTTCCTCACAGTGAAGTAATCGCCGAGAAGAACACCTTGGAGTGTCATGACTTCTTCGATCAACCATTCATTTTTATCATGAAGATGAGATCTTTGCTGTGTACTGGTTACCTCGCCACCATAACGAGAGATGTTCTTATCAAATTTGTAGTGGATCTGCCTCTGGTGCACGTCGAATCTGACAGATTCCCATGGCGTGAAAGAGTAATCAACACAGCCAACTTTTTCCATCAGCTTTTGCTCCAGACAGCCTCCTCCAAACATTTCTAAGAGTGACTTCATCTGATCATTGCAAAGAGGCCAGAAAATAATAAGGGAAATGATCAAATTTCAGGCCCGTCAAATGTTATCTTCAAGAACATATTAAGAACAAGAGAGAAAATGTTGACTCACAGGTACAGGAACAACAGAGGAGAAAACTTCAGACATTTTAGCATCTTCTATGGTGAAGAATGATCCACTTTCTTCAGATTGGAGGTTGTTATCTTCGGATTCTTCTTCTGCTATCTTCATCTTCTGTTCAGGACTTAGGGACCTTGCCTTCCATAGTGCCATGATTAGCCTGCTACATCAAGAAGGTTAGATATCTAATGTAGGTTTTAGCAGATCAGTGAATTAAGAAATTGATAGGTGATTAGAGTATCATCATAAACATATTGGCATTGGAAATCAAGCTGGTTGTTAACACTTATTACAAACGCTCACGTTGGTTTGCCAAAGCAGGTCAATGATCATGAATAACTCCTGTTAGTCTGGATAGTCGTTTCTCAGCTTGATCACTAAGCGAGTTCAACTTGAATGAGATTTTCATCTTGTTCGCTAAATGAGCTGAACATGTAAAAGTACTAGATCAAATAAGAGCTCTCTCTCTCTATCTATATATATATATATATTTATATATCTGTGTGTGTGTGTGTGTGCCACAAGCCTTGGCCTGTTGGTGGCGGGGTCACTATAAGTCCCCTCAGGTCAAGGGTTCGATCCCACCGTGGCGGGTGGGGAGGCTCTGGAATTTTAGGCACATGACGCAGGCTCTGATCATGGAGCCAAAATGCGCATGGGAAATCGATATTTGGGTCTCTGTCAAATATTGAATGGCCGGAGGCTAAGATACGAGACCCCAGCCACCCTCACATGCCTAACCACTTGTTTCTACATGCAAGGTTGATGCACTCAGACGGGATCGAACTCATGATCCCGGGGACTTGCGCCAGGCTACCCTACCAAAGAGACACGGCAAGAGACAATATATATGTGTGTGTGTGTGTGTGTGTGTGTGTGTGTGTGTATATGTATATATATGTATATGGATATAGATGTTAGTTTCACTTTTCGTTTATGAATTTTAATACCAAAAACCGTCGCAGTGGACGACAAAATGGACAGCAAATATTTCCTGTCACTTAACAAAGATATTACAGAAATCATAAAACCTTGTCATACGAAAACACGTTCATGCAATAAATGGTCCAAACTGTCTAGCTAATTGTGTAAAGAAAATATTCAGTTTAATGATAAACAAGTTTGCTTAGCTAAATTGTCTCATTGCCATAGTCATATTAATGACTCCCTTCCTATCAACTTGAAGTTCTAAGCACAGCAAAAAAAGAATATAGAAAAGGCAGGAACAAATACCGGTTAGCCACATTGAAAGAAACAAATGATTGGAAGTGGAATTTTAGCTTTCCATCTGGGTCTACTGACTTTGCCCAATGCCTTGAATCTAAGCATCTACCACGGCGAAGAATAATCAGAAGAGAAGGGCTTCCCATTGATTTCAAAGAGGGAGGAATAACTTGAATGTCCTCAATATCTTCCCATAGAAAGAAAAATTTTGTCTTGTGTCCAAAGAGATTTGTGTAAAATCCAGTAATCCTTGGAGATAGAAACAAACGACCCTGCAATAAGAAAGCACCAGTTTGATAAGAACCTTGTCAATTAGAAATTACAAGAATTTATATACTCTATTTGAGGGATTTCAATGATAACATTCTAATTTAGTGTGCAAATGGCTCATATGCTAGTCCATTTCTATAAATAACCTGTAACGGCATTTTCCTCTTCAAGTGACAAGTAAAATCATTGATAAGAAACTCTTCGGGTGGCAGACCAAATAGCTTCTGGAACGCTGAATTTGTCTGAGGTGAACGCAAATTTATCTGTGCATTGATATATAGAAAGTAAGCTATTAATTTCAAACTTCAGAAAAAAGTACATCAAATTTGCAAAATATATCTCACCTTTCTACCAACTTCTTTCTCCATCTTTGTTAGATAGTCCGAGACAACTCGGTCTCCTCGTGTGTTGCTTAAAAAGATCCTCAGATGCAACTTAGATTGGCATGCCTGGGCTAATGTTCCTTCTAAGGCAATCCATACATCTTCCAGTTCTGATAGATTATTCTTCACAAAATTGACTTCCGCATTGCCCAGGGCAACAGCTTCATTAAAAGGTCCATCAAAATCAAACACTTTAATGTCCATTGTAGATGGGGGATCATTCATTGCATCAAATTCAAATATTTCTGTAAATATGGAGAGGATAATAAGTGGTTAGTAATTCTAATACTTTTTTATATTAAGAAAATATGGAAGCTCGCTGAATTTGATAAATTTGAGGTTGCAAAAGTCACTTTCCATTGAGAATTAGTCTTAACCTTCCTGTAGGTTATTTTTGTACTTAACTGCCCTTTATCTTACATAACCAAAGATAATTTTCTTATGCAGGAATACTTGGCATCGGCTACAAATCAAGATTGAAGGGATTCTAATTAACCTCTACATTGTGTTGTGTTGTATTACGAAAATATCCACAACGCAGCAACTAGCCATTGATCTTTTTCTAATTTTGAATTATTGTAATGAGAAATGGTAGAATAAGGCATGAACGCTTTTGAAGGTGCCACAATCTAAAAAACTTAAAAAGTTTTATTCACAACTTAAAGGTAGCCTTAATAAGCATAACAAACTTTGGGCCTATGATTACAGATAAAAAATTTCTGTAAATTGTAACAATGACGAAATCAAAATGTCAATCTGAAATGAAGAAGAGAAGGAGAAGGGAAAGGCCATTGAATCACCATTCCATTGAGGATCCAGAGTTTGGAATTTAATTGAGCTTGTCTTTGTCTTGCCATTGCAGGTAAACACTACATATGGATCAGAGTAACCAGATGAATCAGCTGCTGCAAAATTAATTCCCTCGATCAAAGCAATTGTTAGCAACCAACCATCTCCTTCAGCTCTTACTCCATGATCATTCCCTGTATGAAAAAAAAAGAAAAAAAAAACTCAAAATCTAAAGTTATATTGGAAAATAATACAATATTTCACAGAAATTTTCCTTTATTTTCCAAAATACTAGAAGAAAAAATGCCTGAAAAAGTAAACCAACATGAATGCAAAATGTGTTAGAGCTATAAAGGATTATTTAGTGTTCAAGCATGCTGCAAATTATTTGCTTACTGCAGGAACGAGTTGTGCCCATTTTGTTGAAGCAAATGTTAAATCGTCTAATATTCAGCAAAAGATCAACAATGATCACAACTTACTTGCCTCTCTTTTAATATGCAGTTGCAAAGTAATAAGCCCCTTTGGCAAGGCCTACTTTCTAACAAGAATACTAACTTAGCAGCAAAGAATATCCGTTAGAATGTAATTCATGAATATTGAATATAAAATTCTGTGATGGTCAAGTCTCCACTGTTCCATGCATAAATAGCAGTCCTAGTTCATTTAAGAGTGATGAATGCATATAAAATTCTAAGATTGTAAGTCCCAGCTCATGTTAAAAGTAATAAATGCATTCTTAGGACTTACAGAAACATTCAACGTCGAAATTTTTTAAGAGCTTATATTGATTATCATCCAAATTCGAAGTAAAAAGAAAATTGAACCTCTTAGCCTCCTTGCCTGCAGAAAATGACCTATCTTCTTTAAAGCATGTTCTCCTTGGAGAAACAAGACTCCACAGACCATTACTTCTTCAATAGAATCTGGCAAATCTAGGCCTATGAACTCAAGCCCCTGTATTGAACTACGGTTTGCAAGTAGTATATGCACCGTAACATACAAAACAGCAAATATGAAGGATATTATAGTGAAATTGCCGAAAATTCTACACACCAACTTCCATTCAGACTCTGGCTCTGTCTCCATAGAAGACAAAATCTGCTCTTTTCTGGATTCAGCATTTTTCAAATCAAGAGTTTTAGCATTCAGAGATAACATCTCTGCAAACTGAACAAAGTTTTCTTTCAGGCCTTGCTTTGCACCATTTTCAATCATACCTTTCATCATTGTACTCTGAAGAAAATTAATGCGCCATGAAATCACTAAATGAGATGATTGCTCTTCAGATGGCAATTGAGGACCAGGCATTATACAGTACAAAACTTCACACCTGAAAGAACTACCAAACGGAACATCAGGAGTACTCACACTTGCTAAAACAGCATAGTTTCTATCATCAACCTTTAGATAAGTCTGACTCTCTGTAGCTTTCACTGCTTTAACTAATTTAGTTGCAGCTTTTATGTAGGTGACCACTCTTTTCAGGCTGTCTCCGCCATTTTCAAATTTCCAGGGTTCCATACATAAATCAGTAGTTCCCTGAACATCTGCTAAGGATTGTAAAAGTTTTGAATCAGGTGAGAAGATAAGAGAGTTCAGCACAGCTGGGGAGACTGCATAATGCTTGTCAAGAAGTACTCCCCCAGGTAAATTTTCTGGTACTTCACTTCCCTGTTCTTTTGACTTCAAGAATTTCAATGACTCAGAAAAATTATCAGGTAACAGTGTTTCATCAGACTCGAGATTTAGTGGCTTCTCTTGGTTTATTTCAGTAATATCAGAATCTTTACTTGAGGATGTTGAAATGCTCACATTCTTCCGAGCAAAAATCTTAGACATTCTCTCACGCAATGATTGACCACGCAACTTCTCTTCTATATCAAGAGCGACTTCTTCATCCTCAGATACAGCATAAGAGTCCATTTTACTACTGGATTCTACTGATGGTATTTCTCGTTTCAGTTGTGAGGATTTATCTGAATTTGATGTTAGATCTACCCAAGAAGACCAAGGAAGTGTTCCATCACAAGAATTCTTCTGAGAAAGTGATATGGCTAGACGAATTTCTCCTGCGGAATTTAATAAAAACATTCATGTATCAGAACCCAAAATCAATGTATTTTTAATATAATTACAAAAATGTCGATGTAAATGCTAATCTAATAAGGCAACATATGATCTGAAGTTAACCACAAGCCATATTGTGATGATAACAAATAAATGATCGGAGTAACCAATATTTCAGTGAAATGATTACAGTGATAATGATTAAAATTAGAAATATTATTAGCAACTATGATGTCAAGAAGGATTGGAAGGTAGACTCAAAATAATTAATAAAGACATATAATTAACTCATTTAATTTTCTTTTAATATTGTAGTTACAAAAATATATAACTCCATGGCTATCGGGATACTCACTCATATGTAAAATAAATAATAAAAATTTTATGTTCAAGTAATCCAACTTACTTTGAAAACATTACAAAAAACAGCTTAAATCATTGGGTGGTTATTTAGACAAGGATAGGTGATTTTGAACCTAATTTTCATAAATGTTGTCATCTATAGAGAATTATCTAGACAATCTCAATCATTAATATGATCTCAAGGCTATACATAAGATCTCAGAGCTGTACATTCAATCAGACATAAACAATCCACTGGAGACAAGCCATTAGAAGATCTCTGTTTCCATAACTATAGTCACTAAAGTGGATTTCCATAACTTCATGCCCACATACCTAGTTTGGGATCATGCATACAATCAGTCAATAATACGTATTACTAGCATAAAATTCTTCTAAACTTGAACTGATCATGAAAAACACTTAATTGTCCGATAAGCAAATTCTTAGCTCAAAATTTTTCAAATTTTATTGGAACTTGGTCTTAACCATCTAAATTGTAGCTTATTTATATATACCCCCTCTTCGAAAGCATTGAGAGGGGATGGAGGCTCCAATTTCCTTACACTTTCATTTTGTTCATCCCAAACATCATTTGCAAACCTTCAAGCGAATTCCTAGAGGTAGAACAAGAGAAAAAAGCCGCATGGTTCGATCTTTTTTGCAAAGCTTTCATAAAGCATCAATCTTTCTCCAATGACCAAACATTATAAGTAAATTTTGTTTCCATTTTTACATTCTCACTATATTTAGTGCTTGCCAAGTCTATAAAGATTTAGTGTTTGTTACTATTGAAACAATTGTTTGGGGTAAACTCCCCTATCAAGCGTGATTGCATGCTGATTTCCCCACCAACTCCAGGAGCTAAGTTGTTTGGCACTTAGCAGTTAGGATTACTAAAATCCTAATCAAATAGGAATTAGCAATAGATGTAGGCCGGTTGAATCAAACCATGTATAAATTATTTTTTTGTTCTCTATCATTACTTGCACTTTTTCTACTTATAACAATTATTTTGTTTATCAAACATAAAATTTGTGATTAGAAAACGTTTTTAAAATACTTATTCACCTCCACGCTTAATGCATCTTACCCATTAATTGAATCTAAGCAAGAGTTCCATATTTGGCACAACTACTAAAAGTAGATTCATCAAACAAATAAGTTGTTTAACAATAATACACCAAAACCAGTCACATAAACCAAATTTTTCAAATCATGTTCCTTTCGATTATTAAAAAAAAAGTATTAGTAGATATCTAAAAGGAAAAAATAGTTGGCTTCAAAATATACTTTCTTATTTATCGCAAACCCATACTAAAATGGTTGGGGTTTAGGTTGAAAAGCCACTTGATAAATGGACTCAAGCTAATGCAAGCTTAACTCTAAAAATATGATCACTATCACAAAATCAAGCTAGTTGACTATAAAAGCAATTGAATAAGTATGGATAATTAATCATTATCTATGAAGTTACTTATGAGGTTGTAATGCTATAGTTAATCAACTTAAACATGAGTAAAAATATATGAAATCGCATGAATCTATTGTTTATACGTAGTAGATTTATAAAAAAAATGTTAATACTTCATATTACCTTAGTAGAATATATACGAAAGCTTAATCTTGCTCATAAAGTTTTTAGATGTTTTACAAAAGAAAGAGATTCTAAGAATCTTGCCATGTTGAGCTCTTTTTTAGCATTTGAAAGTCCTTTTATTCAAATCTTGCCCTCTAGACACCGTTTTGTTAAGATTCTCCTTAAGCAAAGTTAGGCCCTCCTTTGGACCTTAGATCCTTTGAGAGTTTGAGAGCAAATTAGAGGCAACTGTGAAAACCTTTAAATAGAATGAAGCTTAACTCTTAAATATTGAGGTGCATTTTGGTTAACTATTAAAATTTCATCAGAAACTCTTAAGTTAAGAGTGCTCAGGCCTGAGTACTCATGGGATGGATGGGAGACCTCTTAGGAAATTACACTAATGAGACAATTATGAGATCATTAGGTCAAAGCAGACAATATCTCCATGGATGAAAGTTCATGCTATTACAAATTAATATTAGAGTTGCACCAGCCTAAAGATGGGAATTACATTCCATACATAACAATGCACCAAAGGAGCCACCTCTTGAGCCCTAAATGGAACAAAGTGCTACAAAGTGAAAGCCGTCTCTTAAATCCATAATGGCCACCTCCAGAATCTTATTTGTTTGGTAGAAGATTATGAGCTAAGAAACTGACGAGAACATTAGCTATTTAAGTGGGGGAGAATGTGAAGCCCCTTAAGTAGAATGAAGTTGAACTCTTAAACATTGAGGCGTCATTTGGTGTAAATATTATAATTTTATCAAAAACTTCAAAGTTTAGCGTGCTCGTGCAGAGGAAATCATGTGATAGGCGACCTTTGAACTTTCACCAATGTAACAAACTCATGAAACTACTAAGCCAAGGCGGACAATATCTTGATGGATAAGAGTTGGTTTGTTACAAAATCCTCCCTATTTGGTTGGCATCATTCTATTCCTCTTGGGTTATACAACACCAAGACCAATGTGGTAGTTTGATTTCTTCAACTTCACACCAAAATTGGCGCACTACTAAGTCAATGTTTTAAAAATAATATCATTCTTGCATCTTCTTGTAAATTTATTTTAAGAAACTAGTATCTCAAAAATTTGTATCAAAAAGTTACCTCTTTCTCTAAAGTAACCCATTTCAATCAGCCCTGGTCAACCTCCCTCCTTGTGAAGTTGCCAATCTTGAAGATTATTCTCAAGAGTCATATTTTTGTGAACCTCTCGACAACTTGTTTAAAAATAAATAATATATCTAAGTTAAATAACTTTTCCAAAGATAATGCTTTTTCTTCAAAAATTCAATAAAATTGGTCATTTAAGCTAATCACCCACACTAGGACGCCCATGAATATAGCATCTCAACAGTTTGTCCCGAAAAGTTGCCTCTTCTCAACAACTCAATGACTTCTCCAGAGAAACTAGTGTCCCAAAAATTTTTTTCACAGGAACTGCCTCCACTTAACAACATCTCCATGAATTTTCACAATAAAATAATGTCTCCATAACTCATCATAGTAGTCATCTCTTCTTGTACATTTCACCTGACAACTTTAAAGATAAAATCATTTTCTTAGGAAGTAACCTCTATGCTTTCATCTTAAGACCTCATCCTTCTCTATAAGTTCATCTAGTCAACCCTAGGACTAAAATTCTAATTCTCAAGAACTTGCCCCCACAATTTCATCTCGAGAACTCATCCTTCTTAACAAGTTCATCTAGTTGGCCTAGGGGATGACATCTTTTTTCAATTACTTTATCTGGGAAGTTTGCCTTGAGAACTCGAATCTCTAAATGAGTTCGAGTCATCCTTGACTAATACCTTGCCTTCTCCAGAAGTATCCCCTTACAATGACTCACCACAACCGATTACCCTCTGGAGGAGAGTAATTCAAGTCGGTGGATCCTTTTTCCTAAAAGGAGGTCCACTTTCGGTAGAATCCACACTTAACATAAGACGGCTTAGTGTCATTATATCTAGTGACAGTGCAATAGCAAATCAAATGCTAGCTATCAACATGCAAATCCTAAAATAGTTTAGTATTTACAAGGAACCATCCATCATCTCTCTTGACCCACTCCCTCTCACAAAGAAAAAACCATTAGCAAGCAGAACAAGCACTAGTGCATGCTTTATCCACCATTAAAATAGAAAAGGGTCCTTTATGCAAATGCAAAATGAACCTCCAACTTCTAAAAACAAAACTACAATTTCCCAAAGTTTAAATATTGTCGCTTCTACAATTAACTTATAATCTAACAATTAGACTTCTCCTACTACTTGCTCTTTAATTTTGCTCTCCTCACCAAAGAATTGTACATGGTATTTGAGAACCATTCAAGAACAAAAAAATCAACCATTGAATACTATCAAAACTTATATGAAAGATACAAAATTAAATTGTTGCCCATTTTTTTCTTCTCTCAAATGTGTCTTTCCAAACCATTGTCACGCCAACACAGAGCCCACCACTCAATGACCCATCATTTTCATCATGCCAAGCACCCCTTTAGCAAGCCCTTAGACTTCTTGTAGGTAAACTTTTGGATCCCATTTCAAAGGTTTACAACAAAATTCTATAAGGCTAAAGAACCACAAACAAATAAGAACCAGCAGCCTTAATTGCAAGCATCGCGAGCATTGCAGACAAGCCAACCAAGTTGCTTGGAAGTTGAGTCGCATCGATAAACTCAAGTACGCCATTACGGTGACACCCAAATTATTCACAAATGCCATTGGCACCTCAATTTGCAAGCCAACTACTTTAGAGCTCATGGGATAAAGCCTTATGCACGTCTGTCACCTTAAGTACGAATGGAAATGTTATCATAGCCGCTCCTCATGACACCACACAAGTGTTACCCATGAATCTATCAAATCATAGACCTCACTCCTCTGTTTTTCATTTTACCAGCAGATTTGCTCCTTTGAATCAATATTGTACTATCAAAATTGATATAATAGGGAATTATGGACTCATTTACAAGACTTATAATAATTTCTTGTAATAACTAGTTAATGAGGTAGCCATTATTTATAATGTGTATGTAGCTAGGCAAACTCCCTTGCAGTGTTATGTTAGACTCCCGAGTATGTGGAGTTTATAATGTTTAATGTTACGATTACTCCACTTCATAGCATGCACTATAAAAATAACTATAAATTTATTGCTTGTCATATAAAATTTATTGTGATGCTCTGTGTGGTTTCTTGCAATTTGAATAGGCTCGTACGATAAATTTTTTACAATATTTAAAAAGCAAACAAGAAAATTTTTAATTCCTCAATTGCTCGGCAATTTTTTACAAAATTATTATGAATAAGCTATTCGCACAATTTGTAATCTAAAAAGTAAATCAAGTTGCATTTAGTAACATGGCGAAGGCCGCATTCCTCAGGTTCAAAACACTAGACTAGCCAACACATTCATATTGTCAGCCTAAAACATTTGCATGTAGATCAAAATAATATCACTTTATCATTTGTAATTAAAGCCCAAAACTGTTCTAATTATTCATATGTAACTAATTTAATTCATAGTATCACATTTCTCTAATTTAGCCCCTTTATAAAATTAATCCAAAATAGTTCCTAAATTATGCCACAAAATGTACATTCATGTCCCTCAACTATTAAAAAAAAATTTATAATTCAGTTCTCGAGGGACCATTCAAGATCAATTTATATAAGCAAGCGCTAAATTGAAACAATATGATTCTCTAAAATTAAATTGATCGCATACAAATAGTTTGGGAACTACTTTGGAGTTTAACCATTATCGTATGTATAAGGAATTCCATGTGCATGTCTGGCTTTCTTTCCTGACATTTTTTCTATTCGCTAGTCTATCCTACCTTAGCACTGAGATTTTAGAAGATTAATTTAAAACACACATAGGCAAAGTTAAGGCATTCATTATCAAGTAAGACTAGTGGTCAGACTACTTGACCTCTATGGTGGTTCATAAGTCCTTTATTGTGAATCTTATCAGCAAAAGGAAATGGTCTCATATGTCTTTTATTTATATTAGTTTTCAAAGGACACTTATTATGTCGAGGCCCTTCATGAAAAGCTAGGAACCCCATGAGTATTATAACACCAATTTAGGCATAATCCTCTAGCAATTGAAGAAACGTCAACCATGTATGCATGTATGTATGTATGTATAAATTATCATTTGATATTAAGACTTAAACCTTATATTAAAAATCTCCATAAAAAATACTAACAAATTCTTTAATTAGTACTTTTATCTTTGCGTGCGTGTTGCTTAATAGGCCTCCACTAACCTTTATGTCCACTCCGTAAAGTGAAAATTCTTTTGGTCAAAACTAAAGTTATTAGCAAGCCTTCATTATGAATTCCATGCCTCAATAAAATGGTGAATGGAGTCTTTTTTAAATCATTGTAGGCACTCATAAAACTAGTTAAGCTAATATCAGTTGTTTAGAATTACAGCTATAAACAATTAGTTTCCAGCAATGATGGAAGTTCGTGTCCATTGGATATCAAACTTCAAACTTATGAATCTATTATATATACTAGTCTAATCTGAATGAAAAAGAATTGCAGGACAAGGAGATCTCTGACAAGATTAATTTCAAATAATTACTATCATAACTAAGTATAAATTGTTTTATTTTATTTTATTTTATTTAACACTGTCATTGTCGGTCCCATGCCCAGATCTAAAAAGTGGAGGGTGGGTTGCGTTAGATAGTAGACAACAAACGTAAAACTTTTCGAAAAAATCATGAAATGAATCGTTTCGATCATTGTGTAAGTGTTAGGGCGTCCACTGAAAGTGACGCGTTGTATGACCTGAATACAGTGAAAAGTGTGCAATGTTGCTACACTAGCGCCCGGGTGTAATGCCAAATAAGCAAGGGTTCCCACATTACGAACGGATGCAGATAGAGAAGTTAGTCCATAAAACTAATGAAACTAATATTAGGATAGGATCTTAGAATATAGGTACTCTGAATGGTAAATTAATGGAATTAGTTGATATTATGATTCATAGAAATATTAATATCTCATGTATTCAAGAAACTAAAAGGGTTGGAGAAAAGGCTAAGGAGATTGAGAACTTAGGTTTTAAACTTTAGTATTCTGGTAAGAGTTGCACTAGAAATAGTGTAGGTGTTATTATAGATAAAAGTTTAAAAGAAAATGTTCTAAGTAATAGAATTGGAAATTGAATTATAGCCCTTAAGATTATCAATGATACTAAGATATTTAATATTATAAGTGTTTATGCTCCTCAAGTAGGTTTAGATTTAGGGTCTAAAGAAAAATTCTGGAATAACTTAGAAAACTTAATACAAATGATACCTCTTGTAGAAAGATTTTTTATTGGAGGAGATTTAAATGGACATGTCGGCAGAGTGGTTGAAGATTTCAAAAATATTCAAGATGACTACGATTTTGAAGTACTAATGAGAAAGGTAGAGTTATTTTAGATTTTGTTTTAGCATATGATTTTATTATTACTAATACTTTATTCAAGAAAAGAGATGAGCATCTTATTAGTTATAAGAATGGATCTAATAAAACACAAATTGATTATTTTCTTATGAGAAAAAGAGATCGTCGAGATTGTAAAGATTGTAAGGTCATTCCAAGTGAGGATTTAAGTATCCAACGTCGATTATTAGAGCTAGATTTTAAAATGAAGAGTTTTAAAGTAAAGAATACTAGAACTCATCATCCTAAAATTACATGTGGGAACCTAAAATACACATAAAATTATTTTTATGAGTAAAATTCAAGATTTCAAATTTTAGGATGTTCATGAAGAAGCAAATGTTATGTGAAATAATACAACAAATACTATTAAACAGATAGCAAAAGATGTACTTGGAGAATCAAAAGGAAATTTTTTTATAAATAAAAATAGTTGGTGGTGGAACAATAATATGCAGGAAAAAATAAAATATAAGAAATTAAGTTATAAAAATTGGTTTAAATGTAAAAACTTAGAAAATTTGGAAAAATATTAAACGGCTCGCAAGGAGTCTAAGATAATAATTTGTGACGCTAAAAATTTTATTTTTAGTGATCTTTATAATATATTAAATACTAATGAAAGTGAAAAATATATATATAAACTAGCCATACCAAGAGATAAGAAAAGTTAAGATTTAACTCACTTAAAGTGCATTAAAGATGAAAATCAAAAAGTGTTTTCTTAGAAAAAAGACATTCAAAATAGGTGGGTGAGCTATTTTGATAAACTTTTTTAATGAAGTTCCTGAAAGTACGATCGATCTTAGTGATCTTAATATCGTTAACAATAATAAAACGTTTCATTTTTACCATCGCATTAATAAAAAAAAAGTTGAGAAGGCTTCAAAGAAAACCAATGGTGGAAAATATGTAAGATCTGATATCTCAATCGAAATGTGGAAATATTTAGGAGATTTGAGAGTTTTTTTGCTTACTAAACTCTTTAATATTATTTTAAAAACTAAAAAAATGCCAGAGGAAGGGAGGAAGAGTATTTTGGTCCCCATTTTTAAGAAAAAAGGGATGCACAAGAGTATGCCAATTATAGAGGAATTAAGTTGATGTGTCATACTTTAAAATTATGGGAGAGGGTAATTGAACATAGGTTTTTACAAAGATTTATCATAATCAATTTGGATTTATGTGGGGCAGATCTACTATGAAAGCTATACATTTATTGAAAGGTTTGATGGAGAAGTTCAGAGATAATAAGGAGGCTCTACATTTGATTTTAACTAATTTAGAAAAAGCTTACAATAAGTTTCCAAGAGATATCCTTTGGAAAGTTCTTGAGAATAAAGGTGTTGATATAACTTATATTCATGTTATTAAAGATATGTATGCTAGTTGTTACTTCTGTTTGAACTGAAGGAGGATTGACCAAATATTTTCCTATCAGCTTTAAGCCCATATCGTTTTGCTTTAGTTATTGATGGTCTAACTGGACATTTACAGGAGGATGTACCTTGGTGTATGTTTTTGTTGATGATATCTTTCTCGTGGATAAGACGAGAGAAAAAGCCCAGGAAAAACTTGAATTATGGAGGTCTACATTGGAGCCTAAAGGCCTTCATTTAAGTAGAGCTAAAACTGGATACATGGAATGTAATTTTAGTAGTAGTAGTTCTAGTGACAGAAGTGTAACTTTGGGTGATCCAATTATTAAAAGGTGTGAACGATTTAGATATCTCGGCTCTATTGTTCAAAGTGATGGTGATATAGATGAGGATGTTAATAGTAGAATTCAAGTTGATATAGATGGGGATGTTAATATCTCAACTCCTCATTGATTTGGGCACCATTTTGAGATATTTCGGTCGGTTGATTTGAAGTAGCCGACAAATGGTTTCAAGGCCTTCTATTGTGTTCTTTTAGAGCTTAAAAAAAAATGCTTTGAGGGTCGATTCACCCTTCATTTCTTTGCCCATTCGGGTGGATTAGTCCCTCCTCTCTCTCACCCTCTTTTTCTTCTCTTTTTTTCTTACTATTTGGTCTGATTTAGGTGTTTATGTCTGAGGCATAAGTGAACATATATAGCCCTGGTTATATATGAACCATCAAGCAAGGCTGTTAGTAGGACGATTTTGGGGTTTAAGGACAATGATGAAAAAGGCATCTAGGTATGTGTGAGAAGTTCTAGCACAATCTTGACTCGGTGACTTTGAGAGAACGAGAAATTAGCCGTCTCTCTTCTTTTAAGTGCCTTATAAATTAATCTCTTCTTTTAAGTGTATGACAAATCAAAAATCTCTTTCGAAAAATGAAATACTTTCAAAATATTTTATAAAAAATTTACGAGGCAGTAATATGAATCGGGTTAGGAATTGTCATTTTCTATGATTGCTAGGCCGGAAACCATTTACTTAGTATTGGATCACACATACATGATGTTGACTATTTTATTAAGGTCCTATGGTCTTGATTTTGACCCAAGGTCCTGATTCTAAGTCCACCCCGTCCCGAATGCTTACGGTTTTATTTGGTGTTTCGTGCATTTCCTACGATTTTTATTGAGTTTTTGAGGGTTATTCCCAGTTTTTTTCTCGAGTCTTTCATGAGATGTATTCCCATTTGTTCTTTTATATATAAATGTTTGTTGGCCCTGCTAGTTAAACTCCCCACTATACTTGTTTACATCTACCTGCAACGCTAATCCCATTCACAGGAGCAGCAGACCCGTTAAGTACACAGGTTTATTTTATATTTACAGCATTTATTCCTTTACTGTACATTACACTGCTCTTCTTAACTGTATTTTTACTATATTTTCTTTACTACTATTTTTCTTACTACACTAGTTATGGCTTTCCTTTACTGCACCTCCTACTATTTCCTTTATGTGTATTATACGTTTTAGAATAAAAGGACAGTAGTCTGATTTTATAGGAGGTACCCAGCAGCAGACCACCGACCCAAAAAATTACATGTACATTTAAACTTAACATTAAAACTGAAACTGTTATGACATGGAGCTTGGAGCTAATACCACGTGCAGCACGGCGAGGATGTACAGAAGAATTTTGAAAGAGCAAACAAATCTACAACAACAAACCTTTCCTTATATTAAATAATAAGTCATAAGACTTCGAGGTAGTCCTCCTAGCGCGACATAAATCCTCACTTTATCTTTTAGGCCTTTGCATAGCAATGTTGTGTAATTTAAGCTCTAACTCGCTTTAGGTTTCCAGGTCGTCGTCCGATACGACGTAAACTCTCCTATCTTCCAGGTCATTTGTATGACCGTGTCACGCAAATATAAGTCCTAAATAATAAAATTGACAGGATGAAAGGTCAAATAATATTTTCTCAAAATTGAAGCAAAAAAATAGAATAGTTTGGGAAATCATCGAGATTCTCCTCAGGATCATTGACATTCACTAATTTTCTTTCCTTTGACTCCAGTAATAAATATTCTCATTTGGTGTTTTTTCCCCCACTTGACTTTTCTATGTCCAACCTTAGAAACCCTAAACAATTCATGAAGATTGATACCTCTGATCATCATCAAGAGTTCTCTTAAGTGACTTCAGTTATTTGAGAGGTAATTAATTATAGGAACTTGCTTCTATAGGAAGTTTTAAAAACCCAAGTAATATAAAATCTATCTAATTTTTCATATTAGATAGGGGAACTTGTTGCAGATCAGGCAGATGTCATAAATTCTGTAGTTTATTTGATCGAGTCTCACTATCAAGTAATGTGCATATTCCTCGGGATAGGTGTGTTACTTGCGGTATTGTGTTCGATTACTTAAACTATTAAATGAATGAGATCCATCCAGTCTCATTTTTCAAAAATAAAAAATATTATTTTAAAAAAAATCAATATACATATATTAAATTAAGTTAAAACTACATTTTATATTTTTCAAGAGAATGAAAGGAATTTTAACGGCCGACATGCATTTGTGTCAAAAAAATTCATATGAAAACCTATAGAAGATTATTTATCTTAAATTAGCATAAGATTATTTCATCTGATTTGATGAAGCAGCCCTATGAAGAGTGCCCACACGTTCATCTTGAGCTCGTCGTCTCGTATGGACAACCTGAGGCTAGTAAACAAAATAGCATTTCATAAATTTTAGCTCATAACATGCACTTAATTTTCAACACATACCTCAAATAGACTTCTCAGCATAATCGGTTCATCCAACCACACCTCTCCTACATTGATTTCGTGCTAGAAACCTTACAAAAACTCGCAAAAAACTTTCGATGCTTCCAGCACACAATAGATGCCTTTAACTGCTACCGAAAATGATATTTGCATGAAAAACAAGGTAAAAGTCAAAACGGAAGTGTGAGAAAGAAAATGAAAGTCTCAAATGACGTGAGAGAGAGACTCGTGCTTACAGAAATCATGTTGGAGCCCTAAAATCCATAGATACAGCTTCCCTGTGCCACCCAATTCACTGCTACTCACGCCCTTGCACATTAGCAAGGGTTGCAATTCACTTATGCCCACGTGAAAGGAACAGGGAGTGGGATTGTAAGAGAGAGAGAGAGAGAGGAGGAATTTGGGAGGAGAAAATCGAAGCTCAGAGCTCCCATTTCAATCGACACTAGCGGTACTTATCGCCTAATAGGTCGGTTAGGTACAGTGTGCATGCGAGAGATACAACCACTTCTATTGCTAGTATTGTTCCACACATTAGTATCATATTTGCTAGCAAGAAATCTGCATAGCAGATTTGAGATAGAAAATTCCAAGCAAGTTTGGCCCTAAGCAAGCCCTTTCCAATTATTAACCGCGTGGTCTGAACGGTTTGGACAAATCCTTCCAAGAAATGTACTGAAGACCCTTCGTTCCATTACCTTTGCTCCAAAAAAATTTTCTTCCATGAGTTTTGAGCTACTTGGAGACGCCCTTGGGAATCTCAATATAAGTAAGCAAGTACATAGTCAGCACTACATATGATGCCTTAAGGAGGGCTATACGCCCAGCCAATGAGATGTAACAAACCCCCTAAGAACTGACTTTACTGGCAATATTTACAAGGAGGAGCTTACTGTAATCAGATTTGACAAGCTTCCCTTGAGCTTATGTAATGCCCAGATATGTGATTTCATCAACTTTACAAAAACGAAGCAGCTTCACAAGTTCTCTTTCTTCCAATTAGGTGTGTTCTCCTACTGAAAAGAATCATGGATTTGTCCAAATTTATACATTGACCAGTCCACTCACAATAATTTTCAGTAATCCGAGATATGAATTTGGTCACCGAAATAGAGGCTTCTGAGAAGAGAAGAAAGTCATCAGCATATAGAAGATGGGAGATTCAAGGACCGCCTCTACCAATTTGGATCCTAAAATTTTGACCTTGTTGAGGGAGGAGAAGCAGGAGAAGTTCCAAGCAAAGGATAAAGGGTAGGATGACAACGGGCACCCTTGATGAAAAACGCACTCCGCCTGAATCCATTCCGTCCATTGTACATTGACCATGATAGCAAACTTGGGGCGATGAACATGTTGCGGATCCCAATTAATAAAAGTAGAGTGAAATCCAATGTGATTCATTTTCTCAAACAAAGAGGACCAGCTCATTTTCTCATAAGCTTGTTCTATATCAATTTTAAGCGCCATGAGCCTAGAAACAGCATTAGAATATTTGAATATATTCAAAATCTCTTAAAATTAGCAGAAAATTGGTAGAAATGGATAGCGAGGAAAACAAAAGCCGCTTGTTTCTCAAATATAATACTCGGCAAAACTCCTTTGAGTCCACTAACAAAAATCTTGGCAACAAATTTGTAGATAGTTTGGCAAAAGCTAATAGGACAAAACAGCGCCAAGGATATGACACTGGTCGTTTTAGGAATTAACACAATAAGAGTCTCTCTCCATTGCTCCAGCACACATCCGGACATAAAGCATTTCTCAAACGCATTAATAACCTCTTTACAAATAATCTTCCAAAAGTTCTTAAAGAAAGAAGTATGATACCGTCAATCCTTGGGACATTCATCTTACTAACCGTGAACCAAATTTCTTCCTTTGTCACTTCCTTTGAAAGCATTTCATTATTCAATATAATTTTAAGGGGAAATTCCTCCACGTTCGGCCACCTCTGAAACACAAGCATCTTGCACTTCGATTTGGAGTTGAAAAACTCTCAAAGGCCTTTAAAATACCTGCATTCTCATTGGGACAATCCCCATTGGCACCATGATTTTGGTAATACGGTTCGATCAGTGCTGGGTTGTAGCAACAGAGAGAAAATAAGAAGCGTTGTGGTCCCCATCATTAAGCCATCTAACCTTAGCTCTTTGCTTCCACCAAACAGCCAACCCAGCTAGGGTAACATTAAGATCATGCATTTTACTCCTCATTTTGGCTTCAATTTCTTCATCCTACCATCAATCTAAACTTTCATCCAAGTGAAGCATAGCGCTGTCACCTTCTAGCTGAGTTTTAGGATTACTCAACTCTTTTAGATTATTTTTACTCCAAATGTAAATAGCACGTAATCATTTCCTATGCAAGATAGTTGCCTCCACTCCGTCTGTCATTTCCTTAGCACAATATACCTAGCTTCCGAATATGAAGTCCAAGTATTCTCAAAACAAATCCACTCATTCTTGCTGGATGTATTTTGTGCCTCCCAGTAAAGAGTCATCGGACAATGATCAAAAGTGATATGAAGCAAGAGTTCCACACAAGCAAAAGGCGCAATCCTCGTGGAAATGAACATACACGGTCAAGCTGAACCCAAATTTTATTGTTTCAAATTTTGTTGTGAGACTACGTGAAGCATGGACCTGAGAAACCAAGATCATTTTCAGCAATGAAGTTCGACATCTCTTGAACTCTAGTAGAGAATTTAAACAGTTTACCCCCTTTCTTCTTTTCTTTAGATAAAATGCAGTTAAAATCTCCTCCAATAAGGAGCGGGGTGCCAACATCACCGGTCTCCACAATGAGACATCGTAGAGCCCTCCGAGTAGAGTAATCATTGCTAGCTTAAACCACAGCGATATTCTAAGAACAGAAGTCTTAGATTTTCACAGTCCCCATGATACATTGGTCACCATGCATGGTCACAATGAAGTTCATATAGTTAATACACTAGAGAACAAGAATACCCCCGTATTTACCACAGGTTAGTTGATGAAAATAATTCCAAATTCTACCAACCAACCAGCTTATCGTTCTCCAGTCTGCTAATGTCCTCAATTTTAGTCTCCAAGAGACCCATTTACCCAATGTGTTTTTTCCACAACAAGAGTCCCAAGGTAGTTTCTAACCTTCTTTTTCTAGGCATCCCGACAATTCCATAATAGGATATTATTTATTGATCATCCACGGGGGACGCATCCCCGCTGTCCGTAACAATTTCCACCCTCTTCTTCTGTTTCCTCTGTTGTTCTAGAGCCGGCCTCAAGCCCTGCAATTAATTTCCATAATTGGCTTTAGAAACCATTTCTTTGGGAGTTTTGGGCTTGCTACCACGAATCAACAAGAAATCAATATTAGTTGAGGGCAAACCCACATGAAATTTTAGAGAACCTAGGAAAGGTAGGCTCATTGCCCCCCGCTAGAATGGAACCGAAGTTAAAAACTTGTTGCAGTATATAATCAACAGATTGAGGTGGGAGATATGCCTTCTGCTTTGTGGGCTCACTGCCCTTTGTGTCGAAAGTGTTCTTTGTTTGACCGAATCACCAGACTTGCCTGGTTTTGGTGGTTTTTTCCAATTCATGGTAACTAGTGTCCATGGCCAAACATGCTACCAATCCTCCTCCTTGGAAGCAGTGCACCTAGAGGGTTGACTTGGTGTGACTGTTTCTTGTTTATCATACCTGCTATTACCATCTCCCATAGTAGAAGCCTATCGAGTTGACATGTTAGAGGTGTTTCCCTTTGAAGGATTTAAAAGATCAACCTGCACCACACCACTAGCTCTAGCCATGTCACCCACTAAATTAGCTAGATTCCTCTGAAATCCTCGTACTTCCCACATTTAACAGAATGAAAGCTTCCAGACATGGGAACATTTTGTGGCCCACTTTCGTGCACTTAAATCAAAGATGTGAAATATCTTCATACTCAAATTTCTAGAAAAATTCTCATTTATCCCATGAATCCAAGTGCCAATTGCCAATTTCTTTAAGAGATCAACTCGAAAACATACCCGAGTAAAATTATTCTGACCCCAAGAGTCTGTTCACACATTGATCCACAATGGTTGGCCTACCAACCTTGCAATACGGAGAATGTTCATATTATCCGGTAAATGAGGTAATTGAATCCAAATTGGTGTCGAAAAACCAACAAAAGATTCCGACGAAAAGGAAGGCCTTCACACATCCAATACGATAATTGTACCCATAACGAACAATGATCCTCCCAAAAGGACAACATCCCTTGCTTGAACACTCTCAAAGATGCTTATAAAGCAATTAATCGTAACCAAATTTGAAAAAGCCAAAATGCGTCCATTTCCTACTCAATTCCACGTTAAGGACAACATATAAAAGATGTCTTCCAAGTAATTTCCCAAGAATTGCATTTTCAAGTCTGGATATGTTTAAATCGTGCTTTCTCCATATTAAGATTGACCATTCCTTCTTCATCAAAATAGTCCTTCACATTCTCCACTTGAGTGACTTGAATGTGAGCCGGTTTTGCCAAAGCATTTTACCTACCAATCGAAAAATTGTGATTAGCATTGGAAAAACACAACCACTGGCTGATCGGTTTTGAGGATTTGGGGCCCTAGAGGGTTGTGCAGCCTCCAATCTCTCCTTGGTAGAACCATCATTATTGCCAAGCGGCGCACTATTCTTGCAGTTTTGTAAAGTCAGCAATTACTCGCAAGCTGCTAGACAGCTGGTTGTTGGATGCATTTTCATAGACATTTGGGGGGGCACTGTAGCAAACCATTCGCCTCTTGCATACTTGTATCCCTATTTTCCACACCTACAGAAAAACCAGATTCACAAATCTCCAAATCATTATGCATAGCTTCCCAATGAGCTTCACTAGCCATGTAGTCAATCATATTATCATCCTCCCTAATCGCCGCCTCCGACATAACCTCCATAGTCGTCGCTCCATCACCAAGGTGATAGTACAACCTGGAATCAGTCTTTTCTTGTTGATCAACCACCACATCTTCATTCTATGACTTTCCATTTTTATCGGTGTTATTCTTCCCCAACACCACCATGCCTCTATTGGCCAACACATCAGAGCCTAAGGAGTCTTCCAACACTACCTACATCTTGGCAGAAAACTTTGAAATGAGATCGTCTAAATTCTTTAGCACAAGAAGAACCAAATTTAAACGCTACTCCTTAGCTTTCCTCAAGATATGATCCTCAATATCCCTTGGGGTTGCATTGTCAACCGAGATTCTCCCATCTCTTACCGTAACTTCCACCAAGCTTTGCTTGGATTCACCACTATAGCCCAAGCGACTCCCCTGCCAAGCTGCATCCACCTTATCCACACAAGAACCACCATTACTGGAGGCAAGACCAGCCAATCCCACCCCAATCTCCTTACCATCACCAACACGAGAACCACCACTATTCTTTTGACCACCTCCCTAAAGCTTCAGATGAGGGGGTGACTGTCGGCCACCCCCTTTCCCCAGAGTACCTCTCTCCAGAACACTCTAGTGAGAGAAAGAAGAGAAGACTCGGGATCACTTCCTTTAAATCCCAAAATCCTAAGGAGCAAAGAAAAATGTATTTTCACTTCTATGTCACTTTGTTGGCCACTTTGTATGTTGTATTGTACCTTTTGCGTATTCCTTTATCCAAAAATCCCTTTAGGGTTGATATGTCATTTTACTAGGACTATATTTTAAAATCCTTCTTTTGTATCGAATATGATGCATGAACCAATATCTTTAATCAAAAGCATTCTTGAATGTTGTGCAATGGAGATTTAATGAAGTGATTTCTCTCTAGGGCAATCATTCACCGCACTCTTTAAGAGTGGTCGACAAGGGGTACATTGCCTGCATGGCATTGAATCTTCCTCTAGTCACTCCTCGCAATTGTACAAGGTAATCCACCTCTAAGACCTATTGGATCCTAGCGCATAAATCCACAACGTCATCCAATTGGTGTGCTAGTGAGGTTCCATCAATGAGCATCAAATGAAAGAGACGATTATCACCACAATAATATAGGCTATGATGCACGGACACTTCTGAATGGCATATGTGTCCATTTCGAACATATGTTAGACACGAACACAACTCCGACACGTCCTAACACGTGTTTGACACACCAAAAACTATGTCAGGATTTTTTTTTAAAAAATTTTGGGCTTCAATACAGCGTAGACATGGCAAGTACAAGGCAAGACATAAAAAGGACACATGCGAGGACATGATCAAGACATAGCGACACACAAATAAATGATTGTGCAATAACATAATTGTTATTACTAATCCTAATTAGTTCTTTTCATATTTAGAATGTTTCTTTTATGAAAGTATATTTCATCCCATGATGCCTTCATTAAAGAATAACATAAAATTATATTATTCATATTAATAATATATTAAATATAAAAATGTATCCATGAATTGTCATATCCTACTTTTTACAATTATGTCTTATCATCATGTTTATGTAATTTCATAAACATTGAGCCCGTGTCCGTACTCATATTTATGTGATTCATAGGTCCACTAACAACATTCTTACAAAGCAATAATCAAATAATCATTTGAGGGTTCAACTCACCACCTTGGACGTCGACCCTACGTTCCACCAAAGGGTTCTCCTCCCCTCATCAATAAAATTGTCATGGAACACCTTTTGCACTCAGCAATAGTCACCCTCCACAAAACAAATATTGTGAAAGGTGAGTTAGTAATATCTTCTACCACTCATATAAATACCCATGGCGCTCGACCTATAAATTGTTCTTCTAGGTCTATGAAGGGCGAGTTAGTTTCATTATCTCCTCCAAATCAGCAATCAAATCATGATAAGTGCATGGACACCATTCATGTACAATGAATATATCCCACTTGTAGATATTCTAAGAGCATTTTGGTTTTAGTATAGATCCCATCAATGATAGCAGGTAGTTACAGGGTCTCAAAAGTTGAGTACAAAGTTCCTTGAGCCTCAAACCCAAGTTAAAAGAGATGTTTGAAAGATGTTCCTTATTGTAGTAGATCAATGCGTGGATTGCCTACCTATCAATATCTATAGCTTGTTGATCCAAGAGATCATCCCCTAAGCTTTAACAGGAGCCAAAAGTCAATCATAATATTCAATAAAATTTGAATTAGATCTAAAACTAAAAAAAACCTGGCAAATTAGATCTCCAGTCATTATATTCAATAAAATTTAAATTAGATTGAATCACAGAAGATTCTATACATGTTTATAGAGTCATCAGATGTAAAATCAGATGTAAAAAACCTCATTTGAGTTTGACAGTACTGATTGAGACTAATTTCCAACCACGCATGTTCTAATATAAGATATAAATCCCTTAAGAAAAAGGCAGACATGGTTAACAAACTGATGCATGAATCGGACATATTGAACCAAAAATCCAGGGAACAAAATGAAGAAGAAATTCATACAACATAAATTTGCATTTTCGGAAAAAAAATTACACGAATCTCATAGTAAACAGATGAATAAGATTTGAAAACATAAATTCTTACCACATTCTCGGTTCTTCGCCTTCTTACTCTTGGACTGCAGTTGATACCAAGCAGTCCCAAGAGAATGATTCTCTGCATCCAAGACCATAGACAACGGCAATTTAACTTGTCCAATAAAATCGCCATTGAAGCACTTGTCCTCATCCATTAATGAAACAGTCAGTTCTTCCCCAAGGTCTCCAACCTGGAAGAAGAACTCTTCATCCCACCATGGCTTGGAGCTCTTCTTCACAACCTTAGTCTTTGCTCGCTGCTTCCCAAGCTTTAATCTCACATAGGGATCACTCAACCTATTAAGATCCAGCGCAACGAGACCTCGGGCTTCAATGACTTGCAAAAAAAGCTTCATGAGGAAGGCAGATGAACAAAACCAATTCAATAAGAGAAAAGCTGATGAAAAATCTAGCTTTTTTTAAACAAAACAGCAAATAGGTAAATCAAAAGGCTACATGAGACAGAAATTTCAGAAATTGGAAATTGCAGAGGAAATGAAGAGAGATTGCAAATGAGAAGAATAATGGCAGGATATAGATCCCATGGATAATATTGTAGATTGTAAATGGATAAAGAACATTGAAAGTCAAAAGTATGGGTGAGATTTTGCAGTAGAACTCGAGTCTGAACGTCGCGGAAGAAGGAATGTGCAGAAAAGACTGCAATTTTTTTTTTGTTTACTTCTGGGGGGGAGTAGAACTTAGAAAAATAAGAAATTGATGACTTCATCGAGCGAGTAGACGGACAGGAAGTGGGGGAGAAAGAGAAGAACAATTCAACCAGAAACCCTAATTTAACCCCGAAACTCTCTCCTCCCAATGCGCTCAGCAGAACAATTCAACCAGAATACCTAATTCAACCACGAAGCGAATAAACAATGCAACAGAAGCGAGAAGATTAACAAATAATTGAAGAAAATAGCATGAAGTCTGCACATATCAATTAATTTTTTTTTTTTAAATCAGATGTTTACTTTTTTGGAAAATTTAGGTGAATGCCACATAATTCTTTTGTATTTATCTATCTATTACATACAGTTTGATATTTATATTTATAATATTTTCATGAAAATTTTTATTTTACTTTTAAAATATTAAAATGGATGGTTTTCTTGGTGGGATATTATAATTTTAAATGTTTATAAATATAAATATTAAAATTTGGTTATTAGATATGTAAATACATAAGAAGTGTGTCATATGTATGTAAATGCCCTAAATTTTATATGTTTTTTTTTTTATATATAGTAATCTATTTTTTATTCTTTAAATAAAAAAAATCATTAATATTAATTTATATAAAATAAAACAAATTTTCATGCAATTAAATATCTTTTGAGTTAAATATTTTACTTTTTATTCTTGTAATATAATCTAAAAAAATAACAAGTATTTATCTACTTTGAATAAAAATGCCAAAGAATTTTATCTCAGATTAAAATACTCGATGTTATGCCCGAAGTAGTTATTTAAATTTTAGGATGGCTAGTACTGCTTTGAACAAGGTTGAAATCATATTGTGGCAAGGTTGGGTTCACATTCAAAACATATTCAAGTTTTTTTAACATAGATTATACATGAATCAAAAATCATTCAAATAAATTAAAGAAAATAACATTTGAATAGAGTTGGGGTTAATTCAAAGAAGATTTGACCAAGCTTTAAGCAAATATATTAATAATTCAAGCACAATTCAGAAATAGTTCAAACATGACAAATTGACTTGACATAATACAACTGAAGAGATATTACAAACAATAATAACACAATAGTGTAGTTCTAATGATATAACAAATACGTTTAACATACTAGAAATAATTCAAGAGATAATACAACATTTAAAAGACAATAAAGTACAATTTAAAAGATAACATAACATTCATTATACAACTAGTATATGTTGTGAAGTTGATAATAATTTATTTTCTTTTTTGTAGAAATGTGTAATCAAGTGTAACTTCAAGAAGATATTGCAAATGTGCTCAATTGATATTTGGCATTATTATTAAAGATGATAAATTTTAAATTATAGTTTAACTAAGTTCCAAAAAAGATGTTGCTTACTAACATTTCACATAGCTTACATATAGAAAAGTGTCCCCAATATTAATCATAATTATATCATTACTCAAAATGCCTAATAATTGTTTTCATGATAGCATTCTACACGTGAATGAGCAATATAATACATCTTTATTTATATGATTATGGTAGATATCATATATACAAAATAATAACTCAAATAATTTAATTTCGAAATGCATGATGAGGTTAAAATAATAAAGTTTGAAAAAATATTTTATTTTAAGAAATTTGAGCAAATCGTGTATGATTTAGATAGAATACTTTAAAGATAAAAAATTATTTTAGAACCATATCAAATAACTCATATTAAGAATTCAAGAGAAATAATAAAATAGTAAATTTATTTAAAATTAGAGTGATATTATTTATTGTAAATATTTAAAAAATTTAAGGGTGTTACCATTGTAGCCTATGGATGAATTTTTAAGAGACGATTTTAGTTTATATACTAAGGATTCTCTCTCATTGCTACCCTAGTTCATGTAATACATACACTCTCCTCAATTTAAAAGAAATTTAATTTTTTTTCTTTTATAAAAATTTATGTTTACAAGAAGTTGGTGCTGCTAAAATTTGAATTTATTTATAAAAAATCACATTTGAGGTTCTAAAACTTTGACATATCTTTTTTCTTTTTTTTTATTTTGTTCATCTTTATAACCTTTTTAATTTTTTGCATTAGTTAATTTCTCAATAAAATTGAGCCTTACTCTTTCAAAATCCTAACTCTTGCTATCTACTTATTTTGAATATTTTAATTAGAAATTTTATAGCATCCTATTCATATATCCAACTGACCTAAAGTTATCACAATAGTTAGCTAACATCTAAAACCTCTTATATGCTAGATCATAACAAAGAAAAGGTATTCATCCACTAAAAAAAATCCCGTTCATGTGCATATCCTAGAATATTAAGATGAATAACTTTTTTCAACAGCATTCCACTAATCCTAGCCTTTGACCACCACTCCAAAAAAGCTCTTGAATTTTTAAAATTATTAGTATTAAAGATATTAGAATTTACTAATATATTATTTTATCAAAATATTTTGTGTATATTTTCTTAGTTAATAATAATGAACAATGTTATATGAGTGTTCTCACTTTAACTTTGTAAATCTTTCTATGCTATGCCTAAAAAATTCTTTCTAAGATAGGTTAAACGATTATCATTGAAAAATAAATTTTCATGTAGAATATTATCTATTTATATGGAAAAAAAAATTTAAATGTCTCTTGGAAGAATGAAAGAAGGATAAAATAAAGTAAGAGAAAAAGTTTAATGGGAAAAAGATTGATTACCTACACAAGAGCCTTGTGGTCATTGTACATTAAAACAAAAAAGCAAAAAAACATAAAATTAATATTGACATCACTAATTCTTTAGTCTTTATAAATCTAGGAAAACAATAATTTAGTAAAATTTCTTTAGAGAAAAAATATGTATATTTAAGCAAAACTTATTTTCCTTAAATGAAAATAATGAGGAGTTTGGATACATAGCACTTAATTCTTATGTATTTATACATCTAACACCTATATATTACTTTTTAAATTTATACAACTCAAATCTTTCATATCACATCAAAAAAATCACTAGATTAACTTTAAAAAAAGTGAAATAGACCTTTTCATTCTAACTTAAGATGGCATATATTTAAAAATTACATTTTATGTGTTAGATAGATAAATACATAGGAACTAAGTGATATGTATATAAATGCCCCAAAACTAATTTCATGATATTATCTCTTGAATTAAATTAAAAAGTTTAAAATTGACTACAATGCCTTACGCATTTGTAATTTATGTTCACTACGAATATATCACCTCTTTAAGAAGTGACCTGTCATTCATACAATCCTTTATTAAGCATTATTTATAATGTATTTGTTAAATATTTTAATCATAATTTAAATTCTATCCCCCCACAAAAATTATTGTTCTAGAAAATTAAAATATTAACAAAATCTAAAAAATGAACGTAATGATTACTAGCACTTTCATGCATAATTGTTAATGTGTGAAGATTTATATGTTGGAAAAATAACAATTCTAAATAAATAATGTTTATATAATGATCAAAATACTCATGTTTTATATTTTAAGATTGATAGTTTAAGTGATGCAAATACTATCTTAAAGTTTTTTTTAATGATTTATTCCATAGTTATACTAGTGTTTAAGATTGTTCTTATACCTTTACTACTAATAGTTAATATTACCAATCTCATATATATACTCAATCTAATTAAGTAAGAAAATATATTTAGAATTATAAATTATTTATATAATATTTGTCTAGCATTACTTGTATAAAAAATGTCATATTACATAGGTGAGCCCAAATAAGAAATTCATTTAGTTATAACTTTATTTACATTTATCTTGATTTCTAAATGCACTAATATATATTTAAATTTTGTTATCTATAAATGTATTTATTTTAGAATTGATGATGTTATTGGATTCAAACTTAATTGGATATCAAAATCTAAGAAATGAGCATGTGTTATATGTATTATTTCATATAAATCATGGTGCATATAAAT
Organism: Phalaenopsis aphrodite; assembly: GCA_003013225.1. Classification (NCBI taxonomy): domain Eukaryota; kingdom Viridiplantae; phylum Streptophyta; class Magnoliopsida; order Asparagales; family Orchidaceae; genus Phalaenopsis; species Phalaenopsis aphrodite. The sequence continues at coordinate 22,291 of NEWO01001413.1, read as the reverse complement.
CAAATACGTGCACATAAAAAGTTTATCTAAGATTATTTGTTAAAAAATATATGATATATAATAAAAAATATTATATAATTTCAAACTCATTTGTTACTTATATGTTTATATAAATTTATGCTAATTTATTATCATTGTTAAATTAATTTTACTTAAAATTGTAATGAGCTACTTTTATAATGTATGAATATGTGCTCTATAATATGATTGATTTTAAATCATGTATATCTTACAAACTCATATTTTAAACATCAATGATTTTTTCCAACATTTTATAATGTTTTACTTTTTATGACTTTCTTATGCTAAAATAAAATACATTTGCTTTATTATATA
>NEWO01001412.1:73964-87497 GCA_003013225.1 Phalaenopsis aphrodite | reverse complement strand
TTAATTCATTAGAATCAACATCCAAATTTACATATTTTTCAAGCTCAGTAGAGGTAGAAGCACGGTAAAATTTGATCGGCTTTGAACCAACACTATGGACTTCCTTGACCTTTAAAATCTTGACCTTTTGAGGGAGAATCGGAGTAAGGGTCATAGTATTCACATAGTGGTTTATCCGATCATACTTTATTTCATATTCAATTCTTTTCTGTATCTTCTAGGGATATCTCGTACTGAGGTCTTTTCCGTCTTGTCATCATTATTTTGTCTTCAAAACTGTCTTCATCACCAATGTCGATAATTGGCCTAGTCCGTTCAATAATTAAATTAATCCTTCCTCCTCCACATCCCCGGCCTCGACCTCGGGGGCGTGAACTAAAAGGCCTTTCACCATCCCTTTGTAAAGGAGTGGTGGAAGATTGCTGAAGCGGAGTTGAATGGCCTCCTCTTTGAGATTCTTCTAAATCTTCATCTTTGTTTGTGATAACTTCATGAGAGAAGACAAGTTTCTTTTGAGGTGCGTAGTAGGCAGCATCTTCATGGATATCAACTTCATGCATTGAAAATGGTTCTAGATCTCCGTTGATGCAATTTTCTTGACCATCTTTGCGGTATTTGATGCACTGGTGTAGGGATGATGGAATCATATTGTGCTCATGAATCCATGGTTGACCCAATAGAGCGTTAAAACAGGTCTCGGCGTCGATGATATGAAATTTAGTTGTTGTTACCATTTTTTCAACCTTCATAAGTAATGTAATTGATCCAAGGGCTCTTTCTCCCTTTTGGTTGAATCCTCTTAACATCATCTTATCGGCCGTAAGCTCTTGAGCTTCAATATCAAAATAGGCCAATGTCCGTAGGCTCATCAAGTTAAGAGATGCTCCAGGATTCACTAAAACCCTAGATAACACAAATCTACCATTGTTGACGGAGATGTAGAGCAGACGTTTGTGGTCGGCAGTACTGAGCAGCAAGTCTTCATCTGTGAAGGTTACCCATGACTGTTCTCTCAAAGAGCAAACTTCATCTGAGGACGTGCTAGCCAATTGAGCTAAGCAAATTTTTGGATCAAGCAAAGCTGTAACCAGAGATTCTCTCATCACTTTTGATAGGATCAGAGCATCGTAGATGCTTAGTCGGGCAGGAAACTTCTTAAGATGAGCTAGCAAGTTGTAGTCTACTTTGTAGGGTCCTCCAATTTTATCTTCATAATGTGGTTCTTCCACTAACGGAGGTGAGGGTATCCCTTCTTGAGTTATTATCTATTTTCCCCTGTCTGTTGTAGCTGTTCTCGGTGGTGATACTTTCCACCTCCTTAAGTTGACTTTTGTGATTTCTTCTTATTGAGATATCATTGTTGAATATTCCGGTGTCTTTTCCTCCTCATCTGAAAGATCTAAGTTGATGGCAAGCGGTGCACTGTGATGTTCGAGAGTTGGTTCTTCGTTATCGGTGCTGTCATAAGCGGTATTATTGATGTCTTCTTTGCACTTGACAACGAGTTCATCATACTCAAGTATAATTTGAAGATCATTTTGGGGATCAAGATCGAAACTATATTGATCACAATCAGTTACGTTATGACCAGAAACAGTTAAAACGTAGCCAAAATCACAATCGTTATATTCATAAGATCCCAGAGGGACAAAAAGATAATCATACAAAGTCAAGGGTTGGAAGATTTTCTTCCACAAATCTGAGATAAAAAATATAGTGGAGGCAGCCCCTATTCTACCCCCTGTGCTATCAATCTTGGCAGTGACGCTTTTTTTCTTCTTGTTATTTGTCCTTGACGATGACAAATCTCCTGACAAAATCTTCATCTCGGGCTTTGTATGTTGCGGACTCTGAATAGAGGCTTATTTTGATGTAGACTGGATCTTGTTCAGTATCTTCTTGGATGATCTCCTCCAGACCTCATTCCATTATCCTTCGGTATTCATTGAAGCTTGCTTTGATGAATCCTGTATTTGATTAAGGACCCTCTTGAATTGATCCCAAGTTTTACTCCATCCATCTATTCCGACATACGGATTGGGGCGATTGACTCAGCTGAAATCATATTTATGGAACCTTTTTCAGGTTCTCTCAAATATTCCTTTGAGGTTGTTATATTCTCCTCCTTGAGGTTCTTCTCGAGCCAGTCCTTAAAGACGAAACACTTGTCTATGGTGTGCCCAAGCAACCGGTGGTATGGGCAATAATTTGATTCATTCTTCTTATCCACCTCTTCGGGTTTCTTTGGATCAGGTAGTTTGAATTTTGGTTTCTTCATTAAGCTTTTGAATATTTTAGGTATGGCTTCATCCTTGAAGGAATACAAAACTTTCTGTCACTCTAACATGGATATTCTTTTACCCGCTATTCGCTATTCGAGGTGATCCCTCCTGTGGCGGCGGTTGTTTAGATTGACTGCTCTGTTTCTGAGAGTACTGCGACAAAGACTGGCGATGCTCTTTTGCATATATCTTTATTGGCTTCTTTCCTTTGTCAACAGTTGTGCTACTCCATATTTCTTTTCAAACACCCTGGTCACCTTAGTCTTTTCATGTGGCTCCGTGTGCTTGATTTCTTCTTGAAGACTGCTGGCTTTATTGAGTAGCTTCTTGAAGGATTTGAGGGTGAGTCCTTTAAGCATAAAAGCCACTGGCCCATGAATGCTTTTGAGTAGGATTTCAATCGAATGATGTTCCTTTAGCTGAGGTTTACATTTCATGCTAAGGTTTCTCCTCCTCAAAATATAGTCCACAAAAGTTTCGTTAGGCTTTTGCTTTTCCATCATGAGCTCTCTAATAGACACATGGTATTGTGCCCAGACAAATCTTTTCACAAACAGTTGTTCCAACTCAGAAAATGTCTTGACTGACCTGTTAGGTAAGTTAGCATACCAGTCAAAAACAATTCCTAATAAGCTGCTGATGAACTGCTGGCAGAGTAGAGCCTTACTATTTCTAGTGTTGCCACAACTGGCTCAGAAATGCACTACATGTTTTCTGGGATTTCTTGTCCCATCAAATATCATAAAGTTTGGGACCACAAAACCCTTGGGGAAAGGCACAACATCGAACTCTTCTGGGTAAGGTCTACCCTTCAAAATTGATGCACCGCCCTTGGATTGGGCTAAGGCATCCCACACTTGTTCAACCATTTGCTTGAACTCTTTTTCTGGCATGACACTTGATGGAGAATCTTTATTTGATTGCTCATCTTTTTTTGCTTATGTAGCCTCTCTTCTTTCATCTATAATGTGTATGATTTCTGGCTTATTAATCTCCGGAGAAGCCAAATACGGTGCTTGTGATTTCCCCTAAATGGTGGCCATGGCAGTCATAGTTGCAGTCATCTCTTCTAGTTTTTTCTCCAGTAGGCTGACTTGCTCATCCCTTAGGAGGATAACCCTACGCAGCTCATTTACGGTGTTCTCTTTGGTGTGAGGATGAGCCTCACGCTCAGATGTGGTAGCTCTGTTTTCAATGACATGAACATCCATGAAATCCTTCTCCAAGTAATCATTGTGACGGAAACCCCGTACTCTCGAGCTAACTCAGAAATCTTAATCCTGAGTTTCTCAACTTTTTCCTCAATTATCGATTCCTTGATTGCTTTAAGATCTGGAGGACCCTGAAGGACATCCTCTACTTGTTCCTCCATCTCACTGGCTATTGTCGTGATTTTGTCAGATATTTGAGGCACTGGTTTTACTTTCTCTCCCGTAGGCTCACTGAAATGTATCGGTGCAGTGACCTTGGGTACCCATACCCTCTTCTTCTTTGATGATGATGTCTCAGGACGGGATGTCTTAATAGAGACATTGGTATGTCGAGGGAAGTTATGCTCCTCATGGCGTAGACCGGCTACAGTGCTAGATAACCATCTTGTCTTTCTTTTCGGCATTACAGGAATGACAGGTAAGATCCTCGGACACAGTCTTGACTTAATCGATCGATGACCTGCGGTCCTGGTGGTGGTATGATCGGTGGTGACTATAGCAGTATCAACTCGGTTCCTCAAACGGAACCAAACGGGAATACGGGTAGGTGATTTTTCAGTCGACTTGTGAGACTTTATAAAGGACTTAACATCCTTCAAAATTTCTTTCCTCATACGAGGGGAAATCGCATGTCCCACTCGCTTAAGTAATTCACTAACTAAATATCCTTCCTTGGTAGCAAACCTTCTGAAAACTGTGCTAACTCGAGTTGTAGGAGTGAACTTCCTTTCCTCCTCACTGTGTCCACGGAGTGATGGTACTGCGGCAACAATCTTTCGGATACTCTCACATCCATCAGTATCCATCAGAGGATGGAATCTACTCCCTCGTAGGAGTGGATAAATTTTTGGTAACACCTCTTCAATTCAATGAGGCTCCTCTTCAACGGGTGTGTTTTCAGGAGTCTGAGCTTTGATGGCCCTTCAAACTCTTCTATTGTAGTTCCTCCTTTGAGTCCGAGCTAGTGGTACAGTCCTTGAGCTCAACCCAATTTCAAATACGGGTGGTGGGAAAGTTAATCCCTCAGTTGGATTTCAACGATCATCATTTCCTTCCCCTTAGTAGCAGCATGGATAACAGGCTTGGCGGGTGTCGCAAAGGCAGTAGCTTTAGCCTTTTTGCAGGCAGGGAAGTCCTGAAGGCAATTCAAGATAAATTCTGCAGACGGTTCTTGCATTTTTGGAGCAGCGATCTTCAGTACCACAAATGGGGCTTTCCCGAGGTTAACCTCAAGGTTTTCAAATCCAGCTCCAAACTTGATGGTAGGAGTGACGTTACGGGAGCTGTGGTCCAATGGCAGGTTGTAAGAAAAGGTCAGCATTGGGTAGGCCATTTCAGCGGGCTTTAAAACAGAATGTTTTAGGGTTTATGGCTAAAAACCTCATAATCTTTAGTGCAAGCACTAAAAATAGTGGTTGATCTGTAGACAGGGCGTGTCTTAATTTAGAGTTATTTTTAACATCTTTGTTTAAAAAAGGTGTAAAATTAATATAAGAAAATTTTAAAGTGTGCGCAGCCCAACATAATTTGGTTTAATTTGCAAAATAGCAAATCAAATTTGGAAGGGAGATGTGAAGAAATTTTAGGACCCAGTGGAGATAGGAATTGAAATTTATGTATCAATTCCAGAAAGAGAGTCAGAAGTTAGCTACCAACCTGGAAAGGAGAGAATCATAATTTCGGTATTAGGTATCAATCCTAGAAAGAGAATCAAAATTTAGGTCCCAACCTCAAGAGAAGGGAATCAGAATTTAGGTAGAAACCCCAAGATGGGAATTGAAATATAGGTATTAATCCGAGAAAGAGAGTTAGAATTTAGGTACCAACCTCGAAAGAAGGGAATCAGAATTTAGGTACTGACCCTGAGATGGGAATTGAAGTTTAGGTATCAATCCCAGAAAGAGAATTGGTATTTAGATTCGACCTCGAAAGAAGAGAATCAGAATTTATGTATTAACCTCAAGATGGGAATTGAAATTTATGTATCAAACCCAAAAAGAGAGTCGAAATTTTGGTACCGACCTCAAAATGAGGGGATCAAAATTTAGGTACTAACCATGAGATGAGAATTGAAATGTAGGTATCAATCCAAAAAATGAGAATGAAAATTTAGGTACCAACTCCAAACGAAGAGAATAAGAATTTATGTACTTACCTTGAGATGATAATTGAAAATTAGGTATTAATCTTAGAAAGTGAATCAAAATTTAGGTACCTACCTCGAAAGAAGAGAATCAGAATTTAGTTCTTAACCTTAAGATAGGAGTGGAAATTGAGGAATCAATCCATGAGAGAGAATTGAAATTTAGGTACTGACCTCAAAAGAAGAGAATCATAATTCAGGTATTGACTCCGAGATAGGAATTCAAATTTAGGTATCAGTCCTAAAAGAGAATTGGAATTTAGGTACCGACCTCAAAAGAAGGGACCTCAAAATTTAGGTACTGACCACGAGATGAGAATTGTAATTTAGGTATCAATCCCAGAAAGAGGATCAGAATTTAAGTACTTACATCAAAAGATGGNTCAAAATTTAGGTACTGACCACGAGATGAGAATTGTAATTTAGGTATCAATCCCAGAAAGAGGATCAGAATTTAAGTACTTACATCAAAAGATGGGAATCAAAATTTAGGTACTGACCCCGAGATGGGAATTGAAATTTAGGTATCCATCCTAGAAGTCGAATCAGAATTTATGTACCTACCTCGAAAGAAGGGAATCAAAATATAGGCACTGATCCCAAGATGGGAATTGAAATTTAGGTATCAATCCTAGAAAGAGAATAAAAATTTAGGTACTGACCTTAAAAGAAGGCAATCATAATTTAAGTGCTGACCCGAAATGGGAATTGAAATCTAAGTATCAATCCCAGAAAGAAAGTCAGAATTTAGTTACCAACCTCGAAAGGAGTGAATAAGAATTTAGGTACTGACCCCGAGATGGGAATTGAAATTTAGGTATCACTTCCTGAAAAAGTGTCAGAATTTTGGTATTGACCACAAAATATGTGAATGAAAATTTAGGTTCCCACCCTAAAATGGGAATTGAAATTTAGGTATTAATCCCAGAAACAGAGTCAGAGTTTTGGTACCGACCTTGAAAGGAGGGATTCAAAATTTGTGTATTGACATTGAGAACAACATGAAAATAATATAGAGAGTTTGTGGTGTTAATTTCATAGATATGTAACATGTGAACACTCACATTTGTGAGGAAAATTTGTGAGGCATTGTGTAGAGCATGTAACTCCATGGGTACGTAAGGAGATTGGTACAAACTAATACAGTTGTGCTGTGCAAGCAAATAATAAGAAACCTCAAACTCGAGAGAAACAAAATCGACAAATTTATCATTTTTTTTTTATTTTTATCATATTTAATTTTCAAATTATATTTTCAACAAATTAATTTTTGTTGGTTGATTTTCAAAAATGATATTTTATTTAAATTTTGTTATCAACAAAAATTTTTTTGTTGCTTTGTTCTTTGTTCACTATAATTTAGAACCAACGTATGGTTCTTGGGCTTTTTATCAATCGCACAAAAGGAAAAATTGACAAATATGTTGAAATCTAAAAGAAATTCCACTTATCTACCTCAAACAGGTGTTACAGACTGGATATATGTCGAAAGCATCGAAAGAGACAATCATGTTGAATACATCTGAATCATCATATGCTGGGTACATATCTTATATGCTACGCTAACGCAGTACAAAAGGTGACCAAAACTGTCATATGTACTATGGGGGATGAGCTCCTGATCAAGCTGACCTACTAAGCCACGCTCCAGGACAAGAGTTTTATTTGCGTGAGCATAGAGGTACAACCATATTATAGCTTGTACGGCTACAACTATAATTCTGGATCTGGTTGGAGTCCATACGACATCTTGTTGTCATCCATCCTTCTAAGAGTATTGGAAACTCAGTGTCGTGGCACTCCAAAGATGTAGTGTTTTCATAGATCAGCTCTGTTTCCCCTCAAAATTAGTATCAAACCCACTGATAGCGGAATTGCAACAGATCTTCTAAATTCATAGGGCCTGACGAAGTAGATTTCTTTTTCAAAAAAAATGTTGCCTTTACTCATAAATGCAACCATGTAGAAAGGTCTGACAAAATCATGACGATGTATATGTGCGGGAATACATCTCTCTCTTCATAAATGTTGATGATGCAACTGTTTACAATGAAGTCCACTGGTAGCATGCTCCATCTGACCATCCTTTTTATTATCCACTTTATTATGGGAGGCAATGGATCCGCCTTGTCATGTCTTAAGATCCTCGAGGGGTTTCCTTGCCTATCCCTGGTAAAAGTGTAGCAACAAACGCACTGAATTGTTATCCTACCTTTTCCATGCATCCATTTTCGTGGGTCTGAATAAGTTCTTTCCATCAGAAGACTGGCTCGACCTCTATCTCTCATGTCAAAAACACAGTCAAGAATGCTCCTTTCTACACTTTTAGAAAAGACTCTAGTGTAAAGTTCCAGACCTTTCAGTATGTTGACAAATTTTCCTTGTACTTTTTCATAGAATTCAAACTCTCCTTTCTTTACTTTGCTCATCTTGCCAAATTCTGCCATAGTAATCATCTGCGACTATTAGTGTCGCTCCCTCATTTTAACATTTGCAAGAATCCATGTATGTGCTGTCTTTGTATCCAATGGGATCTATAATTCTCCAACTGAGTGGCCAGTAGTCTAAAATTCACTGTCACTAGATGCGTACTCCTTCAGAGTATTGTAACGCTCTAAGTGGATGACGCTACATTCTGTGCATTCCACAAATGCTTCTATGTCTGGTATCTGTCTGGGGTTCTCAGCGTTGCACATCGGGCAACCCGGATAAAGCTTGTAATTGCTGCTAACGTCAGCTTTGTAACAGACTCAGACTCGTCCTCTATGACAGATAAACTTAAAGAAGTCTCTCTCATGTAAGGATCATGGATTTTCCCGTCAGAAATTAGGGTAAGTAAATTTTCTACGTCATTGAGGAATCTTTTCCCTTTACGTAGGAAAGCTCTGTGTTTTCGGCAATTCGCATTTCTGTGTTGAGTTCTCCTTAACGGTGCATCTGGTAGTCTCTTATCATCATCACTGACTTGATGTCCTGTACATGGAAGACAAGTTTTGTCTCAAGTTGACCTCAATAATCTACACAAGCTCAAAAAAGAAGAAGAAATGATGGTTGTGATTGCTGCTAGTAATGAAGATTGGCGTAAGCCTTTAATTGATTATTTGTATATTGGAAAGTTGTTGGTGCACAAGTCAACAGCACACCTCATCACAAAAAGAGCTATGTCATGTGCCTTTGTGGGTGATGTCCTCTGTAGAAGATTTTTTGATCAGATGTGTCTACGATGCCTAAGCAGAGCCAAAGCACAAAATATTGTCAAAGAAGTACACGCCAGATTTTGTGGCACTCACAAGTCAGGGCCGAAGATGAAAATGAAGATCAAGAGACTCGAATATTATTGACCGGCAATGTTGTCCAATTACATCGATACAACCAGAAGATGTCACCAGTGCGAAGTGCATGGGGTGGTCTTGCACCAACCACCAAATGTGCTACAATAAAAAATCACCTCGTGGCCATTCGAGTGTTAAGGCAGGGACATAATAGGTCTGATAGACCCTAGGTCTTTCAAAGGGCATAGATTCATACTTGCCGCTACAGAATACTTTTTCAAATGGGCAGAGGTAGTTCCATTACAAGAGGATACAACACAACACGTCATTCAATTCTTCAAGAGCCAAGTCGTCTATCATTTTGGGGTTCCGCGCAGAACAATTTTTGTCAAACGGCACGGGATAGACTAGAGACACTCTACAATTTACTACCCTAGGGCAAATGTCCTGGCCGAGGCCTTCAACAAGACACTAGTACATATTTTGAAGAATAGACGATATGAAAATAAAAGATATTGGCATAACAAATTGCTAGAAGCTTTATGGGCCTACCGGACCACGTTCAGGATGAGAGAGACCACTTCTAACTTACCTATGCTTACCGTCCAAAGCATAGGTCTTTCTTACGTGAAGAAAGAAGATGCTTGAAGGAGGCAAAAAATTTGCTCACCCCAATCCCTGAGGGGAATATCTACGATTCAGGCATGAGAGAGACCACTTCTAACTTACCTTCTACGTACAATGAGTTTGTGTTTGCTACAGAGCCGGAGATACCATGTTTCAGATGTTCTTTATACGGGTTGCCCAACATGAAATGCCAAGATACTTACACGTATACCAGCTGTAGAGGCATTTGTGGAGTGTTTGAATTGAAACGTCCTCCATCTAGAGCGCTAAAGTACTTCTGAGGAGTACACATCCACTGAGGATGGATTTGAAATCACTGATCACCCGATGGGGAAGCCGTATATCTCGTTGGATGCAGAGTCGTATATCCCGTCGGACACAGTCATATGCTCTGCTGTAGACAGAGACAACACCAGCTTAGATTCCCGTTGATACTGAAATGAGGGAATACCCCCGATAGCCGCCGATCATGTCCACAAAAAATACTACAAGATGAGTAAAGTAAACCAAAGGGAATTTGAATTTTATGAATATGTTCAAGGAAGATTCATCAACATACTAGAAGGCTTGGAGCTATACACTAGGGTCTTCTCCGAAAGTGATGAAAGAAGTATTATCGACTCCATTTTTTATCTAAGAGACAGAGGTCAAGTGGGCCTTCTAATGGAAAGAACTTATTCTGAGCCATGGAAATGGATGCATGGAAATGACAGGATAACTATACAATGTGGTTACTGTTACAATTTCGCACAAAATAAACAAGGAAATCCCACGGGGATTATGAGATACGATGAATTGGACGCACTACCTCTCATGATAAAATGGATGATCAAGAGAATGGTTCAATGGAGCATACTTCGAGCAGGCTGTATTCCCAACAGATGCATCATCAATATATATGATGAAGGTGACTGCATACCTCTGCATATTAGCCACAAGACTTCATGAGACTTTTCTGCACGGTCTCTTTCATGAGCAAAATCAACATTTTATTCTAAAAAGAAATAGATGTCATTGGCCCCGATGAGTTCAGAGGATCATTGAATATTCTGCTACCAGTGGTTTCAGTTATGTTATTGAAGGAAATGGAGCATACATCACTAAACATTGCATTCCAGGGGTCCAGCGCCATAGGGTGTCTGTAACTTTCTGAAGGATGGATGACAGCAAAATGCCATATGGATTTCAATCAGATCCAGAGTTGGAAGAACTTCTATCATACGACCTATGAGAGGGTTGCACCTTTAAACACATGTAAAGGGAACTCTTGTACTGGAGTGTGGTTAAGTACGTTAGCTCGATTAGGATCTCACCATACCAGAGATGGACACTCAGGAGACACCTTTTTGTACTGCAATTCGACACAACGAATATAATGATATGTGTACTAGATATGCTCAACTTGTGATATGTACCCAACATGAGATGATTTCCACATGTACTTTGATACATTCAGCATATTGTACCTTTCCGGGGCATTGGCCTGAACTTAATCTGTAACACCTATTGGAGCAGATTAATGAAATCTTTTTCAAAAATTTTGTCTGTTTGCTCGATTACCCTTTTGTGCGATGGTTAAAAGCCACAGAACCATATGTTGGTTCTGAAATACATTGAAAAAAGAACAAAACAATGAAAACTTAATGATAAAATTCAAATAAAACACACTTTTGAAAATCAATCAACCAACAAAAATTAAATTTTGGAAAACACATTTTGAAAATTAAATGTGATAAAAAACAAGTAAGAAAGAAAATAAATCTGTTGAGTTGATTCTCTCAACTTCGGGGTCTCTTATTCATTGCTCGCGCACCATGACCATCCTTATCTGCACCAAATCTCACAAAATTTCACATATCTTCCTCACCAATGTTAACCTTTTCAAATGAAACATGTCTCTCAGTTCAACACCACATAAATTTTGACTCTCACCTCGGGTCAGTACCTAAACTCTAATTCCCTCCTTTCAAGGTCGGTACCGAAATTCCGACACCTCTTTTCAGGATTGATACCCAAATTTCAATTTTCATCCTGGGGTTAGCACCTACATACTGATTCATCCTCTACAAACACCTGAAACTTGATAATTTGAAACCCACTCTTCAATCCCCAGCGAGAGTTTCTACACATTGATTTTTATCAAATGTTCACCTGACATATTCCTAAGTGGAAATAACTAGCACTCAAATTCTAAAAACCTTCTACGTCTGTTGACTTAGGAGTATGTATTAGTTTTTTTGATCTCATCGATAAATTCCAATACGCGTGGTGTGCTTTGCTCAGCACACCACACATATTGGAGGTTCGTTTGTTGACCTCAATTTTGGTTGTGGTTTAGTTTTCCCTCTTTAGTTGCATATGGTCTAGCCATAGTACTTTCATGTTGACTACTCTTAGAAAATGAGAAAGGAAGCCACACCATCAGAAATTCTAACCTCCTCCTTGCTCAACTTGAAGTTCCACATATCGGTCCTAACCCCTAGCACTTAGTAGGAGCTCAATATGAGCCCCCATAGTACTCTTTGGCCCAAATTGCCTTCAAAGGCCCAATTTCCCCCAATTCTCCTCAAATGTCCATCAATTTCACCCTAATTCCTATCAATTTTAATCCTAAACTCAAATTCACCATTCATATGACCAATCTAAACAAAATCCAAGCCTAATTGGCCCAAGATTTGAGCTCAATCTTGATCAAAGTCAAACCCCTAATTTTGGCCCTATGACTTAATCACACGTAATTGAACCCCATAGCCTACTTAATTTTCCTCAATTAGAATCTTAAACTCTTCATAATAGTCTTACACACCAAATTGACCTATTAATTGGCCTTGGTGAAGCCTCAATTTCATTTAATTTCAACCAAAGTCTAAAAATCCCAAATTTTCCCCAAATTGGCTATATCCCCAAATTCTACCAAATTGAATGCCTTAACCCTAAAATTGGCACCAAATTTATGTTGAAAACTTTTTATGACATTCTTATAGTCTATTTTCAATAATCAGTTTAAACCTCACCCAACCATAGCCCAAGTTAGACCCAAGTCTGGCCTGACATGCCCAAATTTACCAAAATCCTTAAAATTGAGCACCCAATTAGACTCAAATTCATTTCAATACTTTACCAAAAATCTTTAGGATAGTCATCTAGATAATGTTGATCAATTAATTGGGCTCAAGGTCATGGCAAGCCTAACCCAAACCCAAATCTTAGCGATTTGAACCCAAATTGGACCCATACACCAAAATTGACTTAGCCATGCTAAAGTTACAAAACTAAGGTCCCCATACCCACTAAGCACACCTTATGGACTAGAATAAACCTACCTAAACCAGCAAAAATGAGCTATGGACCAATGGTACCTTGATTTAAGGGATTTCACCTCATATTTGGACTAAACTCAAATATCTCCTTCATCATTTCTTACCCCCTTGGGGTTTAACCATCATTAAGCACCCCATGACCTCTATGAGCCAAGAGGTGACTGAACCCTGGCCAGCCAATTCCTCAGCCACCAGAAATAGCCATCCCAAGGAACCCCAAGTGGTAGCTTTGATCGAATTCATACCTAGACTATTCACCAAGGCTTGAGACTACATCCGGTATTTCATACTGTAAAAATAATATAGATGTGTTTGTCTTGAGTAGATGACAGTTTAAGAACAAACCCCATGAGATTTGGTTGAGTCTAGGCCAAGATCTTATGATTTTTTTGTGAATGGCTCACGGGTTAGGTCACTCGAGGAAGATAACGGAGAGTCGTTCGATCGCGCGTGTATCCAATGGAAGGAAGAGATCAAGTCGGACAGATCCATGGTGTATAAAGTGTGGTCCACGAGGAGGCTACGTGGTTGAAGGCATCAAATAGTGATGCAACGTGTGGACCCTTCGGAGCGGACGAGGATGAGTTGGCGCCACATGGATAAGTAGAAAAATAGGGATATTTGAATTATTTTAAATGCCTAAACTTAAAAAATCCATATGATTCTCTAAAAAATCAT
>NEWO01001412.1:38613-67794 GCA_003013225.1 Phalaenopsis aphrodite | reverse complement strand
GAGAAGGGAGGCCTCAATCAGATAGTTGTGGTAGTTTTAACTGAGTCCAACGAGCCTCCAGATGAAGTCTCAGGCCCTGGTGAATGTCTAGGTATGATTTTTATCAAGCTCGAATTCAGGTGATTTCTAGAGCTGTGCTAAGGGATCTGTTTGATGGGGCTCCTAAGGGGAATAAATTTCTCTGACAGTGGGCATGTTGTGTGCTCAGTTAATTGAAGTTTGGTGAACTGTGGAGGTGTGGGGATAATTTTGCTAGTTTTAGGCAAGATTTTGAACTCAAAATTGAGCTCTCACAGCGGTCAGGTGGTCATGTGAGCCAGGGGAGTGTTAATTATGATTAACTTTTAATAGTTTGCCATGATGATGAACTTAATTGGTTTAGAGCCAAAAATGGAATGAAATCTCTTAATTTAAGGAACCATTGGTCCATAGCCCACCTTGGTTGGTTTGGGTGGGTTTAGACTGGTCACTAGGGTGTACTTGGTGGCTGTAGAAGTCTTGGATTGATCCATTTGGCATGGTTAAGTCAATTTTGGTGCATGGGTTCAATTTGGGTCTAGTTGTCTTGATGTTGAGTTTGGGCTAAGCTAGACACAGCATTTGGCCCAATTGAATTACCAAGCTGGTTTGGGTGATTGTCATGAAAGTTTAGAAAAGATTTGGAGTTATTTTGAATTGATTTAGAGTTTCAATTTGAGCGATTTTGGGCATGTGATCAATTTTGAAAGGTTGGGTTAGACTTGGGCTTAGGTTTAGCTAGTGTTAGGTTAATTTCAAATTGATGGTTTAAACTGGTCTAAGTGAATATCATGAAAAGTTATCAACATCAATTGGGGGTCAATTTTGGAGTTTGGGATTTTAATTAGATGACATTTGGAGACATGGCCAAATTAGGGCAAAATTGGGGGTTTGGATTTGGATTGAACTTGAGTAAAATCAAAGCTTGAACAAGGTCAATTGAGTATTTGATTTGTGTGTGGAGTTTTTAGGAAGAGTTTTGATCGAAATTGTGGCAATTGAATGGGCTATGGGGTTCAATTGGGTGAGATTGGGTCATATTGTCAAAACTGGGGGTTTTGGTTTGGATGAAAATTGAGCTCTAATCATGGGTCAATGAAGCTTGAACTTAGTTTAAAATGATCTTAGGCATGATGAATTTAAGTTTATAATTGAAAATGGGGAAATTTGTGATGAAATTGAGGGACATTTGGGGTGGATTTGTAGAAATTGGGCCTTAAGAGGCAATTTGGGGGTTTTGATCAAAATGATCAAATTAGGCAAAATAGGTGTGTCAGGCAAAATTGATGGTGTGTTAGGCATTAAGAGGCAAATTAGGCCTTAAGAGGCAAATTAGGCAAAATTGATGGGTCCAAATTGGTTCTGAAGACATTTGAAATGATTTTCAGGGCCTTAGGAAAGTTTGGGCCACCAAGGGTATTTTCGTAATTTTGGCAAATTTGAGAGTATTTTGGTAATTTTGAAAATTTTGGGAAGTTTTGGGTAATTTGGGCAGTTTAAAATGGTTTGAGATGATTTTTTGGACAAATTTGGCTATTTTGGGTAATTTGGGAATTTTAGTTAAATTTGGAATTTGGGGTGTTTTGGTAAATTGGGTAGATTTGGGGGAAATATGTTAAGTTAGGTATTTCAGTGAAATTGAGATGCCAACCACCCTCTTTTAGCCATCGACCAATGGAATTCCCTATTTTGGGTCCTTCATGTGTTGGTCTGGGCTAGACCTTAGCATAGGGCTACTAGGTCTAAGGGACCATCTACATGAGTCTCTCAAATGATCAAGGGATCAAAGTTAACAAGTTTAGGTTTAAGGTCATGAGTGAATGTGAGTGAAAGTGAGTGTAAGTGAGTGAACTAGCTCCAGACCCAAACCCAAAGTCAATCCTAACGCCAAGCAGTCCTATGGGGATGCCCCTCGAGCTCCCCCAAATTAACCCCACCTACTAAGTGCTAGAGGTTAGAACCAATTTGTGGAATTTTAAGTTGGGCAGAGAAGTGTTTAGAATTTCTAATGGTGAGGGTTCCTTTTTTAGTCCTCTAGAAATAGTCAATAGAAAAGTCATATGGCTATGCCCTAGACTACTAATGAGGAGAAAACTAAAACTCAACCAAAGGAGAGGTCAATAAATTGACCCCCAATAGGTGTGGTGTGTCAGGCAAGCACACCACACATATTGGCATTGAGTGATGGGATTACCAAAGCCAACAGAGGCTTTTTAGTCAACAAACCTAGATTGAAGTGTAGAATTGAGTGACAGTTGTTTTCGTTGGGGAATAACAGATACTCTCGCTGGGGAAAAGAAAGAAAATTTGGGGAAAATCGTTAGGAAAATTGACAGTCTCAACAAAGGCTCGATTTGAATTGAATATATTAAACAGAGTTTAGATTTGAATTGTAAATTTCAAGGAAATGAAATTATGCGCGAGGAAATTGGATTGAGTGGAAAACACAAGCTCAAAAAATGGAATAAGGCGTCAAAGCATATCGTGAATGTAATAAGACGTCAAAGCATACGACAAAGGGGAAAATGGGAACCAAAATTTAGGTACTGACTCCGAGAGTGAAAATAGGAATAGAACGTCTGAGCCTGCCCCGAAAGTGGAGATAGGAATTGAAATTTATGTATCAATTCCAGAAAGAGAGTCAGAAGTTAGCTACCAACCTGGAAAGGAGAGAATCATAATTTTACCTATCCCTGGTAAAAGTGTATCAACAAACACATTGAATTGTTGTCCTACCTTTTCCATGCATCTATTTTCGTGGGTCTGAATAAGTTCTTTCCATCAGAAGACTGGCTCGACCTCTATCTCTCATGTCAAAAACACAGTCAAGAATGCTCCTTTCTACACTTTTAGAAAAAACTCTAGTGTACAGTTCCAGACCTTTCAGTATGATGACGAATTTTGCTTGTACTTCTTCATAGAATTCAAACTCTCCTTTCTTTACTTTGCTCATCTTGCCAAATTCTGCCATAGTAATCATCTGCGACTATTAGGGCCGCTCCCTCATTTTAACATTGCAAGAATCCATGTATGTGCTTTCTTTTTATCCAATGGGATTTATGATTTTCCAACTGAGTGGCCAGTAGTCTAAAATCTACTGTCATTAGATGCGTACTCCTTCAGAGTGTTGTAACACTCTAAGTGGATGACGTTACATTCTGTGCATTCCACAAATGCTTCTATGTCTGGTATCTGTCTGGGGTTCTCGGCGTTGCATGTCGGGCAACCTGGATAAAGCTCATTTGTAATTGCTGCTAACATCAGCTTTGTAGCAGACTCAGACTCGTCCTCTATGATAGATAAACTTAAAGAAGTCTCTCTCATGTAAGGATCATGGATTTTCCCCTCAGAAATTAGGGTAAGTAAATTTTCTACCTCATTGAGGAATCTTTTCCCTTTATGTAGGAAAGCTCTGTGTTTTCCGCAATTCGCGTTTCTGTGTTGAGTTCCTCTCAACGGTGCATCTGATAGTCTCTTATCATCACCACTGACTTGATGTCCTGTACATGGAAGACAAGTTTTGTCTCAAGTTGACCTCGATAATCTACACAAGCTCAAAAAAGAAGAAGAAATGATGGTTGCGATTGCTGCTAATAATGAAGATTGGCGTAAGCCTTTAATTGATTATTTGCATATTGGAAAGTTGTCGGAGCACAAGTCAACAGCACACCTCATCACAAAAAGAGCTATGTCATGTGCCTTTGTGGGTGATGTCCTCTATAGAAGATTGTTTGATCAGATGTGTCTATGATGCCTAAGCAGAGCCAAAGCACAAAATATTGTCAAAGAAGTACACGCCAGATTTTGTGACACTCATAAGTCAGGGCCGAATATGAAAATGAAGATCAAGAGACTCGAATAATATTGGCTGGCAATATTGTCCAATTACATCGATACAACCAGAAGATGTCACCAGTTCCAAGTGCATGGGGTGGTCTTGCACCAACCTCCAAATGTGCTACACCCAAAAATCACCTCGTGGTCATTCGAGTGTTGAGGTAGGGACATAATAGGTCTGATAAACCCTCTGTCTTTCAAAGGGCACAGATTCATACTTGCCGCTACAGATTACTTTTTCAAATGGGCAGAGGCAGTGCCATTACAAGAGGATACAACAAAACACGTCCTTCAATTCTTCAAGAGCCAAGTCGTCTATCATTTCGGGGTTCCGCGCAGAACAATTTTTGTCAAACGGCACGGGATAGACTAGAGACACTCTACAATTTACTACCCTATGGCAAATGTCTTGACCGAGGCCTTCAACAAGACACTGGTACATATTTTGAAGAATACACGATATGAAAATAAGCTACGACAAATTGGTCCGCCCGAGGACATTCAAAATTGGTGATCTTGTACTCATGCTCAAAAGACTTGTTCTTACACGCTACAAGATAGTTGGAAAATTCAAGCCAAATTAGCAGGGATCATTTGTTGTGGAAAAGGTCTACATAGGATTAGCCTACCGGCTAGTAGATTTTTGGAGTGAAACACCCATGCTGCCAATGAATTGACGAAACCTGAATACACACTACGCAACTTGACATTGCTAGACATGAAATTTTAAAATTTTGATCATTTTGGGATTATTTAGTTAGCCAAACGCTTGTGAGTGGGTCCAAAAATTTTTTTAATAAAACTAACCTCCATAAAATGAAAGCTTTTTGAAATTACATACTTCAACTTTCTTCTTTCTATCTTTTAAATTTGTTATTCTACTATATTAAACAAACTAAAAACATAAATGAACAATTTTCTCGCCAACTTAAACTAAAATTTTCTTTAATAAACATTTTGTTTTATTCTTGTTCCTGCTAAATTTCAGCTCACTGATGTTTTTCTTGTCGTCTGTAGAGAAAAAATGTCAGGTCAGAGACTAATTTTTTCTTTTAAAGATGGCTAGAACCTTGCACTTAACAAGGAAAGGGCACCATAGGATGGCACCATAAACTATGACATGGACTTCAGTCAAGTCAACATGGACTATGAGGGTCCTCTAATGGATGTGGTTAGTTGTTAGGAAAAAGAAGGGTTGTCATCGCTACTAAGTTTAAGCACCAAAGATAATTTCTCACTAAAAGGAAAAAATATGATACTACAGCAAGACCCAATAGAGGGGACTAGTCACCTGCCGTCCATAATAGCTGCACCAACCGGGGGCCTGGTCGCTCCTAATGATGAAAGACTACAAGATGCACCGCTGCGGAGAACTCCGCGCAAAAACGCCAACCGCCGAAAGCATAGGGCTTTCTTACGTGAAGAAAGAAGATGCTAAATGGAGGCAAAAAATTTTCTCACCCCTATCCCTGAGGGGAATATCTACGATTTAGGCATGAGAGAGACCACTTCAAACTTACCTTCTACATACAATGAGTTTGTGTTTGCTACAGAGCCCGAGATACCATGTTTCAGATGTTCTTTATACGGGTTGCCCAACATGCAACGCCGAGATACTTACACGTATACCAGCTGTAGAGGCATTTGTGGAGTGTTTGAATTGAAACGTCCTCCATCTAGAGCACTACAGTACTTTCGAGGAGTACACATCCACTGAGGATGGATTTCAAATCACTGATCACCCGATGGGGCAGCCGTATATCTCGTTGGATGCAGAGTCGTTTATCCCATTGGACACAGTCATATGCTCTGCTGTAGACAGAGACAACACCAGCTTAGATTCCCGTTCATACTGAAATGAGGGAATATCCCTGATAGCCACCGATCATCTCCACAAAAAATACTACAAGATGAGTAAAGTAAACAAAAGGGAATTTGAATTTTATGAATATGTTCAAGGAAGATTCATCAACATACTAGAAGGCTTGGAGCTATATACTAGGGTCTTCTCCAAAAGTGATGAAAGAAGTATTATCGACTGCATTTTTTATCTAAGAGACAGAGGTCAAGTGGACCTTCTGATGGAAAGAACTTATTCTGAGCCATGGAAATGGATGCGTGGAAATGACAGGGTAACTATACAATGTGGTTACTGTTACAATTTCACACAAGATAAACAAGGAAATCCCCTGGGGATTATGAGATACGATAAATTGGACCCACTACCTCTCATGATAAAATGGATGATCAAGAGAATGGTTCAATGGAGCATACTTGAAGCAGACTGTATTCCCAACAGATGTATCATCAATATATATGATGAAGGTGACTGCATACCTCTGCATATTAGCCATCAAGACTTCATGAGACTTTTCTGCACGGTCTCTTTCATGAGCAAAATCAACATTTTATTCTAAAAAGAAATAGATGTCATTGGCCCCGACAAGTTCAGAGGATCATTGAATATTCTGCTACCAGTGGTTTCAGTTTTGTTATTGAAGGAAATGGAGCATACATCGCTAAACATTGCATTCCAGGGGTCGAGCGCCATAGGGTGTCTGTAACTTTCTGAAGGATGGATGACAGCAAAATGCCATATGCATTTCAATCAGATCCAGAGTTGGACGAACTTCTATCATACGAGCTATGAGAGAGTTGCACTTTTAAACACATGTAAAGGGAACTGTTATCCTGGAGTGTGGTTTAGTCCGTTAGCTCGATTAGGATCTCACCATACCAGAGATGGACACTCAGGAGACACCTTTTTGTACTGCAATTCGACACAACAAATATAATGATATGTGTACTAGATATAATCAACTTGTAATATGTACCCAGCATGAGATGATTTCCACATGTACTTTCATACATTCAGCATATTGTACCTTTGCGAGGCATTGGCCTGAACTTAATCTGTAACACCTATTGGAGCAGATTAATGAAATCTTTTCCAAAAATTTTGTCTGTTTGCTCGATTAGCCTTTTGTGCGATGGTTAAAAGCCACAGAACCATATGTTGGTTCTGAAATACATTGAAAAAAGAACAAAACAATGAAAACTTAATGAGAAAATTCAAATGGAGCAGATTAATGAAATCTTTTCCAAAAATTTTGTCTGTTTGCTTGATTAGCCTTTTGTGCGATGGATAAAAGCCACGGAACCATATGTTGGTTCTGAAATACATTGAACAAAGAACAAAACAATGAAAACTTAATGACAAAATTCAAATAAAACACACTTTTGAAAATCAATCAACCAACAAAAATTAAATTTTGGAAAACACATTTTGAAAATTAAATGTGACAAAAAAACAAGTAAGAAAGAAAATAAATATGTTGAGTTGATTCTGTCAACTTCGGGGTCTCTTACTCATTGCTCGCGCAGCATGACCGTTTTTATCTGCTACAAATCTCACAAAATTTCACATATCTTCCTCACCAATGTGAACCTTTTCACATGAAACATGTCTCTCAGTTCAACACCACATAAATTTTGACTCTCACCTCGGGTCAATACCTAAACTCTAATTCCCTCCTTTCAAGGTCGGTACCAAAATTCCGACACCTTTTTTCAGGATTGATACCCAAATTTCAATTTCCATCCTGGAGTTAGCACCTACATACTGATTCATCCTCTATAAACACCTGAAACTTGATAATTTGAAACCCACTCTTCAATCCCCAACGTGAGTTTCTACTCATTGATTTTTATCAAATGTTCACTTGACATATTCCTCAGTGGAAATAACTAGCACTCAAATTCTAAAAACCTTCTATGTCTGTTAACTTAGGAGTATGTATTGGTTTTTTTGATCTCATCGGTAAATTCCAATACGCGTGGTGTGCTTTGCTCAGCACACCACACTTATTGGAGGTCCGTTTGTTGACCTCAATTTTGGTTGTGGTTTAGTTTTCCCTCTTTAGTTGCATATGGTATAGCCATAGTACTTTCATGTTGACTACTCTTAGAAAATGAGAAAGGAAGCCTCACCATAAGAAATTCTAAACTCCTCCTTGCCCAACTTGAAGTTCCCCATATCGGTCCTAACCTCTAGCACTTAGTAGGTGGGGTCAATATGATGGAGCTCAAGATGAGCCCCCATAGTACTCTTCGGCCTTAGGGTTAGACCTGGGTGTTGGTCTAGAGCTAGTTCCCTCACCTACACTCACTATCACCTATATTAAATAATAATCCTAAAAACCAAAATTGTTGACTTTCACCATTTTGACCAAAACCCCCAAATTGCATTCAAAGGCCCAATTTCCCCTAATTCTCCTCAAATGTCCATCAATTTCACCCTAATTCCTATTAATTTTTATCCTAAACTCAAATTCACCCTTCATATGACCAATCTAAACAAAATCCAAGCCTAGTTGGCCCAAGATTTGAGCTCAATCTTGATCTAAGTCAAACCCCTAATTTTGGCCCTATGACTTGATCCCACGTAATTGAACCTCATAACATACTTAATTTGCCTCAATTAGAATCTTAAACTCTTCATAATAGTCTTACACACCAAATTGACCCATTAATTGGCATTGGTGAAGCCTCAATTTCATTTAATTTCAACTAAAGTCCAAAAATCCCAAATTTTCCCCAAATTGGCTATATCCCCAAATTCTACCAAATTGAATGCCTCAACCCCAAAATTGGCACCCAATTTATGTTGAAGACTTTTTATGACATTCTTATAGACCATTTTCAACAATCAGTTTAAACCTCACCCAACCATAGCCCAACTTAGACCCAAGTCTGGCCCGACATGCCCAAATTTACCAAAATCCTTAAAATTGAGCACCCAATTAGACTCAAATTCATTTCAATACTTCACCAAAAATCTTTAGGATAGTCATCTAGATAATGTTGATCAATTAATTGGGCTCAAAGTCATTACAAGCCTAACCCAAACCCAAATCTTATCGATTTGAACCCAAATTGGACCCATACACCAAAATTGACTTAGCCATGCTAAAGTTACAAAACTAAGGTCCCCATACCCACTAAGCACACCTTATGGACTAGAATAAACCTACCTAAACCAGCTAAAATGAGCTATGGACCAATGGCACCTTGATTTAAGGGATTTCACCTCATATTTGGACTAAACTCAAATATCTCCTTCATCAATGCTTACCCTTGGGGTTTAACCATCATTAAGCACCCCATGACCTCTATGAGCCAACAAGTGACTGGACCCTGGCCAGCCAACTCCTCAGCCACCAGAAACAGCCATCCCAAGGAACCCCAAGTGGTAGCTTTGATCGAATTCATACCTAGACTATTCACCAAGGCTCTAGACTATATCCGGTGGTTCTTTAGGACCAATCAAAGCTACCACAACCATCTGATTGAGGCACCCTGTTTTAGATAAATGTATTGAACTCCAACCCTAAATCGAGCTTATTTTGACCCTCCATATGTATTTGTTGTATTTCATACTGTAAAAATAATATAGATGTGTTTGTCTTGAGTAGATGACAGTTTAAGAACAAACCCCATGAGATTTGGTTGAGTCTCGGCCAAGATCTTAAGTTTTTTGTGTGAATGGCTCACGGGTTAGGTCACTCGAGGAAGATAACGGAGAGTCGTTCGATTGCGCGTGTATCCAATGGACGGAAGAGATCAAGTCGGACAGATCTATGGTGTATAAAGTGTGGTCCACAAAGATGCTACGTGGTTGAAGGCATCAAATAGTGATGCAACGTGTGGACCCTTCGGACCGGACGAGGATGAGTTGGCGCCACGTGGATAAGTAGAAAAATAGGGATATTTGAATTATTTTAAATGCCTAAACTTAAAAAATCCATAAGTTTCTCTAAAGAATCATAAAAATAAAAGAAAAATACCCACATTCTCATTGAATAGAGGAGAATGATGTGGACTAAAAATAAAAATTATTTTCTCACTTCATAATTTTAAATTAACTAAATACGCTCAGTGGTAATTAAATTCTCCATGACCTAAAAAAATTTACCATGGCTTGAAATTTTCAGGGTTTGTTCCTCATAATAAAGGCTATGTCTTCTGATTTTTCCATAGTCATAGGGCATCCCTATGCTTCTAACCCTAACTTTCAAGCTAAGGTGATCATTTTGGCTTATTTAAATTATATAAATCAAAATATCTCTTAAAATATTATGAGAACAATCTTAGTTGGTTTCTTATGGTCAGTGAAATCTAGAAAAAATATTCTAATGTTTTGAATCTTTTTGTGAATTTTTATACTTAGTTAAATGTAAATTCCTTGTATTAATTTTTGTAAATTTAATACATATCAAAAATTGAGAAAATCAACTTCATTTTGTTTATAAAAATCATGTCTACCCACTGTAAAAATATCAAAGTTATTTGACTTAGTCTAGGCACTAAGATGTATTTATTAAGGAAATCTTGCTTTTTGTATAAAAATAATTATATTAAATTAAATGAGAGTGAAGAAGATCTTTGAAATTAATTTATGCACAGAACATTTTTTTTAGTACTGCTTGTTTTAGTTTGTTGAGTTAGATTGCATTTCCTTTCTATTATCACACTATTTATGTTTATGCTTTATCATTTGATTTTTAGATTTTAGTGGTAGGATGTTGGTTTGCTTTAGAACACTAAATTTGATGTTTGTTGGCTTAAAAACTGTTCGTTTGTATTAGCGTGGATTTTATATATAAAAATGTGTTTTGTTTTGTTTGTGAAAGTTTATTATTAGAATGATGTTTTTATATGCTTAAAAATGTTCATTTGAGTTAATTAGTGGTTGACGTAAGATTGTACAGAGTAGATTTCCACAGAAACTGAAACCTGGTAAATTTACGCTCCCTGATGCATGAAGCCCCAGATTGGCGCATGTGCGCCAATTTACAAAGCATTGACACATGATGCACCAAGGATCTGAACACACCAGATTGCCTAAAAAATTGCAAAATCACATGGAAAAGCTCCTTTTTCATTGCTTGGGTCATCTCCTACCTCTAAACTTTGACTTGGGGCTTCTTATTGAGGATGGTAGGGAATATTTTGGAGGCAAAAAATCATAGATTTCATCTTCTCTAGATAAGAGCTTCATTTTAACATAGAATTTTTTTTTTTATTTTCACCATGGATTTTTCCCTACATTACGGAAGATCCGAAATTTAGGATTTTTGATGGAAAAGCTTGAAGAAAACTCATGGTGAAAGTTTCTTACCAAATAATCTTGCTTAAGGAGTGAGATTTTTGAGTTAGTAATTTATTTAAAATTTATTTGGATTTTTGTACAATTTCCAATGGCTTCTTGAGTTAAGAGAGGAAGGAAGTCCGAGGATTTTGATTCATGAAGATTCAACAACTTCAAGGCCCACCATGGTTAGAATAAAAAAATAGAGACCAAAAGATTAATCCAAGAATGATATTTGCAAATCCGGGTGGCAAGATCGAAAGGTCTATCTTTGCCAGAAATTGGGAAAGAATCTATTACTTCACTGCAGTAGTGATTGTCCCCATGATTCAAGAGTTCTACTCTAACCTGAGGTTCACTCTTTTTCACCATATACTTGTTAGAGGTAAATAAGTTAAGTTTACTGTTGGTCGAATCAATACCTTTTATGGGCTGAGAAGTGTATTTTTTGACGAGTACGCTGCATTCATGATGACTGATTGATTACTAGATGAAATGCTTGCCTTTTTGCTGATGGAAGAGGAGAGTAGAAGATTAAGAATAACAAGATAGCTAACTTCCCTTCTTCCATGTTAACTACCCAGTCAAAAGTATGGCATCACTTTTTTCTGCAAGATTATTGCCAACAAATCATCTTGCCGATGTTATAAAAAATAGAGTTGTGTTGAACTATTTCATTCAAAACATGAAAGCAATAGATGTTGGTGCAATTATAGTTCATCATGCGCAAAGTATAGCTGTTAGTTCTACAACTAGTGGTTTGGGATGCCTTGCTCAGCTTTTCACTCGTTGCGAGCAATCAATAGTAGAATCCCATAAAAATGACGAAAGTTTACAACCACAGAATCCTAATGGGAGGCATATGATTCAGAGAGTTGAATAATTTTTTGAATCCAGAGGGGGAAGAAAGGATAGACCCTCTACATCAAAAGTAGGGGCATCTACTTCTCACCCTGCATCATTAGAAAACATTATGGACCAACACTTGATTCAACAGATGGACATAAATAATATTCATAGTCAGTTGCGAGAGATCGGAGCAAGAAATTCTTATAATGATGAATATCACCAAAGTAAAGTTCAACATGATATTGATTTTAAAAAAGCTATGGTGAGACATCTTAGGGGAGAGCCCAATGTGGAATTTCCTCCTTGCCCCAAGTTCGCTCCCTATGCTTCTATTCGAGATGAAGATAAGAAAGAAGAAGAAGAAGATGATCATGAGAAGGAGGAAGGAGATAAAGACTGATATTTTCATGTATCTAGTGTAGTTTGTTTTTTGTGTTTGTTTGTTATTTGTGATTGAAATGTAATGTATTTTCATTTGAAAACTGTTATAGTAAAAAATTTCATGTTGTGTTAAGGACATAATTGTAATAGTAACTTTAGACTTTTACTTTTTCCGCATTTTTAGTATTTTCAATTTTATTTTTCAATTTTTGTATTTCTGTTTTAACTCTCAGCAAATTCATTAGAAGATAATATGTTTCATTTAATTCCTTATAGCCTGTCTGTTTTTAAAGTCAGAACCTGCAGTATACCAGAGCCTAGTTTCGTAATCAGAAATCCTCTATAGGTTAGTTATTATTTCCACGCATTTACTCTTTTCTTTCACCTACTAAAATTTTTACTAAAACATTTTTGAAATCACTTAAAAACTAAATCTTAGGGGGAAGAAAAATTCTTTTGAAAAGAAGTAAACTAAATTTTAAATGTTCTTAATTAACTACATTTTCAAAATTACTGTAACATGACCTGGAGATATTAAAATATAACATTAAATTACTATACTTATGTGTTTAAATATTGTGGTAAATTTAAGTAATAACTTTTTAATAATTAAGGTCAATTCTAAAGTTAAAGATATTTGGTATCATAGGATAATACTATGTTTTTCTATTTAAAGTAAAGAAAATTGTATTTTTGAAGATTTAAGAATTTCAGAGTTTCATGTAAGAAGAGAGAAATGAGACTTTAAGAAAAATCATAAACAAATGTGAATTTATAAAGTGAAGAAAGGTATAGAGTTTTAACTTTAAGGAGATGATAGTGAAGTTCAAAATCATTAAAGATTATCCAAATATAGTAACCCTCACTTGAAAAGAAAAAGAAAAGAAAGGATTGAAAAGATCCTAAAAAAATAAGAAAGAGAAAAGAAAAGAAAAATAAGTGAGGGGAAGCTTGAGGAGATGCCTAATCAAAATTTAGCTTCACTTGAATCAACTTATGGAAGCAACTTTATTACCTTTTCTATCTTATTTTGAAATAATAGTAGCATTCCTAGTAAAGTTTTCAGGAAGTTCTTTTTCATATGAATGTTCTAAATGTCCTTAATATGAATAATTGTAATTCTTCTTGAAATGAATAGAGATCCAAAAAACTTAAATTTGAATTCTATGTATTCCTAGACTTAGATTTTGAATTTAAGTTATTAAAGGTTTTTCATAACTTTTGCTATTCCATTTATTAAACTAAAGTATAGAAGTTGTAAGAAAATCAATATCCTAATTCATATGCTTTTATGTAGTAAAAGTGTCACTTGAGGACAAGTAACATTTAAGTTTGTGGAATTTTGATAAAAAAAATAATTGACTATTTTATGTACATATTTTATGCTTATTTTTGGCGATATTGCACTTTAAAGGAAGGTATTTTCATGTTTTTGTTGCAAGTATATCATTTTTAGGAATTTGGAGAAAAAATAGCAAAGAGGACATAATTTAGAGGCAAAACAATCATTTTGTGATTCTGGCGCTTGAAGCACCAGGTTGGCTCATGATGCTCTGTCATCAAAATTTTTACGGGGCTCGTTCTATGGAAGCTTTCAGCCGACGGAATGGAAATCTCATCGCTCCCTTCGGAGGGGCATTTAATTTATATATATTTTTTAAAGTTTAGATGAAAGAGCACTACACCACAAGCTATGTATCTATCCCGAATGATGAACACAAGACTTGAGGGTAAGGTTCAATCAAAAAAACTAAGAAATATAAGACATCTATTTTGTCTACAAAACCATTTTATTATAAGTCGACAAGTTCTCCTATTTAATATTAAAAATTAAATAGGGTTTATATTAAGATGGGTTCTTAAACAGTTTCCTATAAAGGCAAGCCCTTATAGATAATTACATCTTAGATAACCAAAGTCACCTAAGAAAACTCTCGATAAAAATCAGGGGATATTTTCTTCAAGCATTTCAAAGGATAGGACATTTCAAAGAGATCAGACAAAGAGGTGTGAAAGGGGAATAGCTCAAATCTGGAACATTTAATTTTGGAGTCTAATGGAAGAGGAACTAGGGGATGTCATAGATCCCAAGGAGAACTTCGATGACTTTGCAGTCTACCCTATGGCTTTGTTTTAATTTAGAGGTGAAATTATTTAAGTGTTTCATCCTACTAATTTTACTAATTAGGGCTTGAAACGTCCCCGAGTGACTTAATCTGAGAACTGTTCACACCAAAACCCTAAGATCTCAAGCTAGACTCCACCAAATCGCATGGGTTTTGTTTCTAAACTTTCATCTTCTCAAGGCTTGTCTATTCATATGGTAAATCAACCATTAAATCAAGCCATTACTCATGAAGAATCAAAATAAGCTCGGTATAGGGTTGAGGCTCAATACCTTTGTGTGAGAAGGGAGGCCTCAATCAGATAGTTGTGGTAGTTTTAACTGAGTCCAACGAGCCTCCAGATGAAGTCTCAGGCCCTGGTGAATGTCTAGGTATGATTTTTATCAAGCTCGAATTCAGGTGATTTCTAGAGCTGTGCTAAGGGCTCTCTTTGATGGGGCTTCTAAGGGGAATAAATTTCTCTGACAGTGGGCATGTTGTGTTCTCAGTTAATTGAAGTTTGGTGAACTGTGGAGGTGTGGGGAAATTTTTGCTAGTTTTAGGCAAGATTTTTAGCTCAAAATTGAGCTCTCACAGTGGTTTGGTGGTCATGTGAGCCAGGGGAGTGTTAATTATGATTAACTTTTAATAGTTTGCCATGATGATGAACTTAATTGGTTTAGACCCAAAAATGGAATGAAATTTCTTAATTTAAGGAACCATTGGTCCATAGTCCACCTTTGTTGGTTTGGGTGGGTTTAGGCTGGTCACTAGGGTGTACTTGGTGGCTGTAGAAGTCTTGGATTGATCCATTTGGCATGGTTAAGTCAATTTTGGTGCATGGGTTCAATTTGGGTCAAGTTGTCTTGATGTTGAGTTTGGGCTAAGCTAGACACAACATTTGGCCCAATTGAACTTCCAAGCTGGTTTGGGTGATTTTCATGAAAGTTTAGATAAGATTTGGAGTAATTTTGAATTGATTTAGAGTTTCAATTTGAGCGATTTTGGACATGTGATCAATTTAGAAATGTTGGGTTAGACTTGGGCTTAGGTTGGGCTAGTGTTAGGTTAATTTCAAATTGATGGTTTAAAATGGTCTAAGTGAATATCATGAAGAGTTATCAACATCAATTGGGGGACAATTTTGGTGTTTGGGACTTCAGTTAGATGACATTTGGAGACATGGCAAAATTAGGGCAAAATTGGGGGTTTGGATTTGGATTGAACTTGAGTAAAATTAAAGCTTGAACAAGGTCAATTGAGTGTTTGATTTGTGTGTGGAGTTTTTAGCAAGAGTTTTGATCGAAATTGTGGCAATTGAATGGGCTATGGGGTTCAATTGGGTGAGATTGGGTCATATTATCAAAACTGGTGGTTTTGGTTTGGATGAAAATTGAGCTCAAAGCATGGGTCAATGAAGCTTGAACTCGGTTTAAAATCATCTTAGACATGATGAATTTAAGTTTATAATTGAAAATGGGGATAGTTGTGATGAAATTGAGGGACATTTGGGGTGGATTTGGAGAAATTGGGCCTTAAGAGGAAATTTGGGGGTTTTGATCAAAATGATCAAATTAGGCAAATTAGGTTTAATTGATGGGTCCAAATTGGTTCTGCGTAATTTTGGCAAATTTTAGAGTCTTTTGGTAATTTTGAAAATTTTGGGAAGTTTTGGGTAATTTAGGCAGTTTAAAATGGTTTGAGATGATTTTTTGGACAAATTTGGCTATTTTGGGTAATTTGGGAATTTTAGTCAAATTTGGGATTTGGGGTGTTTTGGTAAATTGGGTAGATTTGGGGGAAATATGCTAAGTTAGGTATTTCAGTGAAATTGAGGTTCCAACCACCCTCTTTTAATCATCGACCAATGGAATCCTCTATTTTGGGTCCTTCATGTGTTGGTCTGGGCTAGACCTTAGCATAGGGCTACTAGGTCTAAGGGACCATCTACATGAGTCTCTCAAAAGATCAATGGATCAAAGTTAACAAGTTTAGGTTTAAGGTCATGAGTGAATGTAAGTGAAAGTGAGTGTAAGTGAGTGAACTAGCTCCAGACCCAAACCCAGAGTCAATCTTAAGGCCAAGCAGTTCTATGAGGATACCCCTCAAGCTCCCCCAAATTAACCCCACCTACTAAGTGCTAGAGGTTAGAACCAATTTGTGGAATTTTAAGTTGAGCAGAGAAGAGTTTAGAATTTCTAATGGTGAGGGTTCCTTTTTTAGTCCTCTAAAAATAGTCAATAGAAAAGTCATATGGCTATGCCCTAGACTACTAATGAGGAGAAAGCTAGACTTCAACCAGAAGAGAGGTCAATAAATTGACCCCAATAGGTGCGGTGTGTCAGACAAGCACACCACACGTATTGGCATTGAGTGATGGGATCAACAAAACCAACACAGGCTTTTATTAAAGAGAGTTTAGATTTGAATTGTAAATTTCTAGGGAATGAAATTATGGGCGAGGAAATTGGATTGAGTGGAAAACACAAGCGAAAAAAATGGAATAAGGCGTCAAAGCATATCGTGAAATTAAGTATAGGAATACGACATCTAAGCCTACCCTGAATGTAAGAGTGGTAGTAAGACGTCAAAGCATACCACAAAGGTGAAAATGGGAACCAAAATTTAGGTACGGACTCCGATAGTGAAAGTAGGAATAGAATGTCTGAGCCTGCCTCGAAAGTGGAGATAGGAATTGAAATTTATGTATCAATTCCAGAAAGTGAGACAGAAGTTAGCTACCAACCTGGAAAGGAGAGAGTCATAATTTCGGTATTAGGTATCAATCCTAGAAAGAGAATAAAAAATTAGGTACCGACCTCAAGAGAAGGGAATCAGAATTTAGGTAGTAACCCCAAGATGGGAATTGAAACATAGGTATTAATCCGAGAAAGAGAGTTAGAATTTAGGTACCAACCTCAAAAGGAGGGAATCAGAATTTAGGTACTGACCCTGAGATGGGAATTGAAGTTTAGGTATCAATCCCAGAAAGAGAATTGGTATTTAGATTCGACCTCGATAGAAGATAATCAGAATTTAGGTATTAACTTCGAGATGGGAATTGAAATTTATGTATCAAACCCAAAAAGAGAGTCGAATTTTAGGTACTGACCTCAAAATGAGGGGATCAAAATATAGGTACTAAACATGAGATGAGAATTGAAATGTAGGTATCAATCCCAAAAATGAGAATGAAAATTTAGGTACCAACTTCAAACAAAGAGAATAAGAATTTATGTACTGACCTTTAGATGATAATTGAAAATTAGGTATTAATCCTAGAAAGTGAATCAAAATTTAGGTACCTACCTCGAAAGAAGAGAATCAGAATTTAGTTCTTGACCTTAAGATAGGAGTGGAAATTGAAGAATCAATCCTTGAGAGAGAATTGGAATTTAGGTACTGACCTCAAAAGAAGAGAATCATAATTCAGGTATTGACTCCGAGATAGGAATTCAAATTTAGGTATCAGTCCTAAAAGAGAATTGGAATTTAGGTACCGACCTCAAAAGAAGGGACCTCAAAATTTAGGTACTGACCACGAGATGAGAATTGTAATTTAGGTATCAATCCTAGAAAGAGGATCAGAATTTAAGTACTTACATCAAAAGATGGGAATCAAAATTTAGGTACTGACCCCGAGATGGGAATTGAAATTTAGGTATCCATCCTAGAAGTCGAATCAGAATTTATGTACCTACCTCGAAAGAAGGGAATCAAAATATAGGCACTGATCCCAAGATGGGAATTGAAATTTAGGTATCAATCCTAGAAAGAGAATAAAAATTTAGGTACTGACCTTAAAAGAAGGCAATCATAATTTAAGTGCTGACCCGAAATGGGAATTGAAATCTAAGTATCAATCCCAGAAAGAAAGTCAGAATTTAGTTACCAACCTCGAAAGGAGTGAATAAGAATTTAGGTACTGACCCCGAGATGGGAATTGAAATTTAGGTATCACTTCCTGAAAAAGTGTCAGAATTTTGGTATTGACCACAAAATATGTGAATGAAAATTTAGGTTCCCACCCTAAAATGGGAATTGAAATTTAGGTATTAATCCCAGAAACAGAGTCAGAGTTTTGGTACCGACCTTGAAAGGAGGGATTCAAAATTTACGTATTGACATTGAGAACAACATGAAAATAATATAGAGAGTTTGTGGTGTTAATTTCATAGATATGTAACATGTGAACACTCACATTTGTGAGGAAAATTTGTGAGACATTGTGTAGAGCATGTAACTCCACGGGTACGTAAGGAGATTGGTACAAACTAATACAGTTGTGTTGTGCAAGCAAATAATAAGAAACCTCAAACTCGAGAGAAACAAAATCGACAAATTTATCATTTTTTTATAATTTTTATCATATTTAATTTTCAAATTATATTTTCAACAAATTAATTTTTGTTGGTTGATTTTCAAAAAGGATATTTTATTTAAATTTTGTTATCAACAAAAAATTTTTGGTTGCTTTGTTCTTTGTTCACTATAATTTAGAACCAACGTATGGTTTTGGGGATTTTTATCAATCGCACAAAAGGAAAAACTGACAAATATGTTGAAATCTAAAAGAAATTCCATTTATCTACTTCAAACAGGTGTTATAGACTGGATACATGTCAAAAGCATCGAAAGAGACAATCATGTTGAATACATCTGAAACATCATATGCGGAGTACATATCTTATATGCTATACTAACGCAGTACAAAAGGTGACCAAAACTATCATATGTACTATGGGGGATGAGCTCCTGATCAAGCTGGCCTACTAAGCCACGTTCCAAGACAAGAGTTTTATTTGCGTGAGCATAGAGGTACAACCATATTATAGCTCGTACAGCTACAACTATAATTCTGGATCTGGTTGGAGTCCATACGACATCTTGTTGTCATCCATCCTTCTAAGAGTATTGGAAACTTAGTGTCGTGGCACTCCAAAAATGCTGTGTTTTCATAGATCAGCTCTGTTTCCCCTCAAAATTAGTATCAAACCCACTGATAGCGGAATTACAACTGATCTTCTAAACTCATCAGGCCTGATGACGTAGATTTCTTTTTTGAAAAAAATGTTGCCTTTACTCATAAATGCGACCATGTAGAAAGGTCTGACAAAAGCATGATGATCTATATGTGCGGGAATACATCTCCCTCTTCATAAATGTTGATGATGCAACTGTTTAGAATGAAGTCCACTGGTAGCATGCTCCATCTGACCATCCTCTTTGTCATCCACTTTATTGTGGGAGGTAATGGATCTGCCTCGTCATGTCTTAAGATCCTCGAGGGGTTTCCTTGCCTATCCCTGGTAAAAGTGTAGGAAAAAACACACTGAATTATTATCCTACCTTTTCCATGCATCCATTTTCGTGGGTCTGAATAAGTTCTTTCCATCAGAAGACTGGCTCGACCTCTATGTCTCATGTAAAAAACACAGTCAAGAATGCTCCTTCCTACACTTTTAGAAAAGACTCTAGTGTACAGTTCCAGACCTTTCAGTATGTTGACGAATTTTCGTTGTACTTCTTCATAGAATTTAAACTCTCCTTTCTTTACTTTGCTCATCTTGCCAAATTCTGCCATTGTAATCATCTGCGACTATTAGGGCCGCTCCCTCATTTTAACATTTGCAAGAATCCATGTATGTGCTTTCTTTGTATCCAATGGGATCTATGATTTTCCAACTGAGTGGCCAGTAGTCTAAAATTCATTGTCATTAGATGCATACTCTTTCAGAGTGTTGTAACGCTCTAAGTGGATGACATTAAATTTTGTGCATTCCACAAATGCTTCTATGTCTGGTATCTATCTGGGGTTCTCGGCGTTGCATGTCAGGCAACCCGGATAAAGCTCATTTGTAATTGCTGCTAACGTCAGCTTTGTAGCAGACTCAGACTCGTCCTCTACGACAGATAAACTTAAAGAAGTCTCTCTCATGTAAGGATCATGGATTTTCCCCTCAGAAATTAGGGTAAGTAAATTTTCTACCTCATTGAGGAATCTTTTCCCTTTACGTAGGAAAGCTCTGTATTTTCCGCAATTCGTGTTTCTGTGTTGAGTTTTTCTTAACGGTGCATCTGGTAGTCTCTTATCATCATCACTAACTTGATATCCTGTTGGTGTCGTTATCATAGATGATAGGCGACTAGTCCCTTCCATTGGATTTTATTGTGCTTCCACTTTCTTCCTCTTCAGTGATGAATCTTCTTTAGTGCTGATCTTTAACAGCGATGGTAACACTTCTTTCTTTCGATGACTGAACACGTCCATTAGAGGATCCTCATAGTTCACGTCGACCTAATCGAAGTCCAAGTCAAATTCTATGATGTCACACTGAGGTGCCCTTTCCTCGTTAAGTACGAGATTCCAGCCATCCTTGAAAGCAAAAATCAGCTCTGTCCTGACATTT
Source organism: Phalaenopsis aphrodite (assembly GCA_003013225.1). Classification (NCBI taxonomy): domain Eukaryota; kingdom Viridiplantae; phylum Streptophyta; class Magnoliopsida; order Asparagales; family Orchidaceae; genus Phalaenopsis; species Phalaenopsis aphrodite. Next base: position 47,044 of record NEWO01001412.1, on the reverse strand, counting down.
TTTTTTGTAGACGACAAAAAAAAAGCATCAGTCTGTTGAAATTTAGTAGGAACAAGAACAAAACAAAACATTTATTAGACAAAATTTTTGTTTCCACGAGTGCGATGATTATTTATTTATTATATTTTTAATATAATTTTGTAGAATATCAAAATTATAAGTAGAAAGGAGAAAGTCGAAGTATGCAGCTTCAAACATTTTTATTTTACTTAGGTTAATTTTATTACAAAATTTTGTACCCAGTAAAAAAGGATAGGCCAATTAAATAACCCCAGAACAATCAAAGATTTAAAAAGGCGATTTCAAGCACCGTCAAGTTGCATAGTATGTCTTCAAATATCATCCATTGATCAGCAGAATAGATCTTTCACCATAGAAATCCATGATAAATGGTCCTTCCCACGTTGGTTCAAAATTTTCACCTATCTTACGACGTACAAGAATAGGTCTTTTGAGATCAAGAACAAGGCCACCCAGTTTGAATGTCCTCAGGCGGACCAATTTTTCATGAGCTCGTACTATCCTCGCTTGGTAAAACTTCAAATTTTGTTGTGCTTCTAGTCTCTTTCCCTCGAGACTTTCCAGTTTTTCAAACCTAAGCTTTGTGCTTTCTTCTATTGAGATTTGATTGGCAACGACGACTCTGAGAAGTAGTGTTTGAATTTCCAGATGTAATGCAACCTCAGACCCGTACACAAGTGTGCAAGGTGTACATTGAGTATGAGTCCCGAACGTCATCTGGTAGGTCCACAATGCTTTTAAAAAATTCATTATGCCAATCTCTTTTATTTTTGTCCAAATCTTCTTCAAGTTGTGCACGAGTGTTTTTTTTAAGGCTTCGTCGAGTCTATTTACCCTGGGATAGCAGCTTGTATAGTATCTCCAATCTGTCCCATGTTGTTTGAGTAAGTTGTTGATCTTTGTGCTCTTAAAGGCTGTCTCATTGTCAAAAATCACTCTGTACAAAACTCCAAAATGGCAGATGAGTTGGCTTTTTAAGAATATAAGGACGTGTTGTTTTGTAACCTCTCAGCACGACACTGCCTCTGATAACTTGGAGAAGTAATCCTTAGCGGCAAGAATGAATCTGTGCCCTTTAGAGAATGGAGAGCCTATTAGACATTTTATGTCATTTCCCCAACATTCGAATGGCCACATGGAAATGATTGGGTGTAGCACATTTAGAGGTTGGTGTAAGACCACCTCATACACTTGACAAAGGTGACACTTTCTGGCTGTATTCATGCAATAGGACATCATCGCTGACCAATAATATCCGAGTCATTTGATCTTTATTTTCATTTTCTGTTGTGACTGGTGAGCACCACACAATCAGACGTGTACTTCTTCGACGATATTTTTCGCTTCTACTCTTCTTAGACATCACATCCACATCTGATCAAACGATCTTCTATAGAGGACATCACCTACTAGAGCATATGACATAACTCTCCTTGTGATATGATATACCTTAGACTTATCTTCTGGTAATTTTTCAGTCCGCAAATATTCAATTAAATGCTTACGGCGGTTTTCATTGATGTCAGCAACTACAATCACCGTTCTTCTTTTTTAAAATTATGTAGATTGTCAACGCCGATCCGAGATAAAACTCAACTTCCTTGTACCATATTGTCAATGGAATCCTCTGAGGCACATGTCAATACTTTTTTAAGTTTTTCTAAAGCATCGGCATGGGCATTATCTCCTAAAGGAAACTGGTAGAGAGTCACACTAAGAATCTGTTCAAGCAGCTTCATTGCATACTGGTGATATTCTGATAGCCATAGTTTCAAAATCTTATACTGTCCAAAAACTAGTTGAATGACAAGTTGCGAGTCGCCATATACGGCAATATCTGTTATATTAATCAAGATTGTCAATTTCAATCCAATAATTAGAGCTTCATATTCTTCTTCGTTGTTTGTACACATCTCTGTCATGTGATAGGAGAATCTCAGCACAGCCTTATCTTAAAATCATCAACCATCTTGCTAAATGTCGAGAAAGTTTTGGTCGGGTCATCAAATATTGCAATGGATTAGCTTTTAAAATTAGGGTAATTTTATTAGAAAGCATGTAATGTTTAAGATTTTGGGCAATAAAAATTAAAGGTAGACAATGCTTCTCAACAGGCTGATACTTTACCTCCATCAGAATTATATGGTGACTCAAGTAGTAGAGCGCATTTTCTTTACTCTCATCATTGACCTGTGCCAACAGGGATCCAAGAGAGTCTTCTATGGTCACGGTATAAAGTATCCACAGTTTTCCCGAAAAAAGGGCTGCCAAAACAGGATATGTCATTAAGTATTGCTTGATGTCCTCAAAGGCCCACTGGCATTTCTCTTTGCAAACAAAATAGGTGTCCTTTTTAATTAATGTTGAGAGAGCTGACACCTACTTGAGAGATTAGAAATAAAGCGTCTCAGAAATGTTAATTTTCCTTGGAGGAAACATAGTTGTTTCAAGGTTTTGGGAGGAGGCATTTCCAAGATAGCTTTAATCTTATGTGGGTTGATCTTGATTCCTCAATGACAGACAAAATATCCTAAAAATTTCCTGGAGGTGATGTGAAAGGCATACTTTTAAAGGATTCATCTTCAGATTATAGTGTCGTAATTGTTCGAAGACGATCCTCAAATCATACAAATGGTTTATTTTTTGTTTAGTTTTGATGGTCAAATCATCCACTTAGCTCTCCACTTGGTTATGAATGAGGTCATATAAGATCTTTGTCATAGCTCATTGATATGTTGCTTTGGCATTCTATAACCCAAATGGCAACACTGTGTAGCAAAAAATCCCAATCGGTGTTCTGAAGGTTCTAAGTGTTGCATCCTCTAGAGTCATCTTGATTTAATTATATCCTAATGATCCATCCATGAAAGAGAAAATTTTATGTGTCAAAGTGATGTCCACCATCATTTCGGGTATCAGCAACTGAAATTCATCTTTTGGACATGCTTTGTTCAAATCCCTGAAATCGACACATATATGGATCTGTCCATTTTTCTTCTTAACTGACACAATGTTGGCTAACCATGTGGGGTATTGCTCTTCTCTTACAAAGTTAGCATCTATTAATTTCTTCACTTTGGTAATGGCTTGTTGCTCTATCTCAGGGCACATTCTCCTGTTAGCTTATTTCACTGGTGTTATATTTTCGTTCCCCTCTAACCTATGCACTGCCATTTTTGGGGATAATCCTTGCATTTCATCATAACTCCATGGGAAGTAATATCTAAATTTTGATAATAACTTTATCAATTCTATGGATTCCTCCTCATTGAGTAAGGAACTTATAAAGGTAGGTCGGGGTTGCTCCTTAGTCCTGAGGTTAATTTCCTATAACTTATCAGTCGTTGACTTAATTTCTTCTTCAAATTCTAGTAAGGTGTAATCTACTATTTGATTTTGAGATTCATCCTCTACTTTGAGGCAATCCTCTTCCGATCTGCTAATAACAATCATGCAAAATTTTGAACCATCGACTTGTCTACAGTGCTAAATCCGAAACCCTATTTCGAAATGAGAGTTCGACTTTTAACATTCCACAATTTCTTAAAAAGTTGTACCTTATATTTTGGCATTTGTTTTGATAATTATTCCTACTTCATTAACTTTTGTACACAAGGAGAAAAACAACCAAAAGGTAATTCCATTAATTCGTTAGAATCGTCTAAATTTACCTAATTTTTAGAACTAGTAGAAGGGGATGCACGGTAAAACTTGATCGGCTTCAAGCCAACACTACAGACTTCCTTGACCTCTAAACTATCAACCTTTTTAGGGTAGATTGGTGTAAGGGTCATGACATGCACATAGTGGTTGATCTAATCATGCCTTAAATCATAATCACTTTTCTCCACATCTTCCAAGGATATCTTGTAATGTGGTTTCTTCTATTTTTTCATCATCATTTCCTCCTTGGAGCTTTCTTCATCATCAATGGTGATGGTCGGGATGGTCCATCCAACAATTGTATTGGTTCTTCCCAGTCCATTTCCCTGGCCTTGACCTTGAGTGCACGAACTAAAAGAACCGCCGCCAACCCATTGTAAAAGAGTGGTGGAAGATTACTAAAGTGGAGTTAAATAGCTTTTCCCTTGTGATCCTTTTGATTCTTCACTTTTATTTGTCACTACTTCATGAGAGAAGACAGTCTTCTTTGGAGGTGCATAGTAGGCAGCGTCTTCATGAATGCCAACCTCATGAACTGAGAATGGTTGTAAATCTCCCTTGATGCAATATTCTTATTCTTCCTTGAAAAACTTAATACACTGACGCAGAGACAACAGAATCATGTTTTGCTCATGAATCCATGGTCGACCATATATGGCATTGAAAGAGTCCTCAACATTGATGATATGGAATTTAGTCGTTGTTAATAATTCTCCAACTTTCATAAGCAATATAATTGATCCAAGGGCTCTTTCTCCTTTCTGATTAAATTCTTTTAACATCATTTTATCGGTTGTAAGCTCTTGAGCTTCAATATCCAAGTATGTTGATTTCTGTAGACTCATTAAGTTAAGTGATGCTCAAGGATCCACCAAATATCTTTACAACACGAATTTGTTGATGTTAGCAAAGATGTAGAGCGGTCGGTTGTGGTCAGCAATACCGAGCAACAAGTCTTCATCTGTGAAACTTATCTCAAGTTGTTCCTTGAATGAACAAAGTTCATCCGAGGATAGCTGGCCAACTGAACTAAGCAAATCTCTGGGTAAAGCAAGGTTGTAACCAAAGATTCTCTCATTTCCTTTGATAGGATTAAGGAATTGTAGAAGCTTAGTTTAGCCAGCAACCTCCTAAGATGAGCTAGCATGTTATAATCCACTTTATTTAATCCTCTGATCTTTACTTGGCTATGTGCTTCTTCTACTGGAGGAGGTGGAGGCAGCTCTTCTTGAGTTACAATTTGCTTTCCTTTATCCTCTGGAGCTGATCTGGACGGTAATAATTTCTCACTCTTTAGATTTACTTCTATAATTTCTTCTCTTCTTACAACGTTGTAGCTAATTTTTTTGTTTCTTCTTCTTCATAGGAGATATCCAAATTTATGGCGAGTGGTGTGCCATGATGCTCGAGGACTGGCTCTTCACTCTCAGTGCTATCGTCACCGGTATCATAGATATCTTCTTCATTCTTGTTAACTGGCTCATTAGGCTTAAGTATGAATTAAGGATCGGTTTGGGAATAGAGATCGGAGTTAGATTTAGCAAAGTCAGTTATGTTATCAATAGAAATAGTTAAAACATAGCAAAAATCATAATCATTATATTCATAATACCTTGGTATGGGAAAAAGATAATCATATATGGTCAGGGGTTTGAGGATTTTCTTCCCTGAATTCGAGACAACCAATCTAACAGAGGCAGCCCCTATCCTACCCCCAACACTATCGATCTTAAAGATGTCATTCATCTTTTTCTTATCTGGTTGTGGTGGTTTCTCTAGAAAAGTTTCTAACTTTGGCTGAGTAGGTTGTAGACTCTGACCGGCTGTCTATGCTGAAGCAGTCTGAATGTAATTAAGTATCTTCTTAGATAACTTGCTCCAAACTGTACTCCATCCATCTTTCTCTGAATATGGATCTATCAGTGGAATCAGCTCGACCGAAATCATATTTACAGATTTTTTTAAATATTCTTTATGGTTTGTGATATTCCTTTCCATAAGACTTTTTTCTAGCCAATCTTTGAAGACAAATCATTCCTCTATAATATGTCCAAGAATTTTGTGGTATGGACAATAATTGGGCTAATCTTTCTTGTGAACGTCCTTACATTTCTTTGGATCTGGCAATCTAAACTCGTGCTTCTTCGTTAAACTTCTGAACACTCTAGGTTCAGCTTCATCTCTAAAGAAATATACTGCTTTCTTTCTTTCTAGAAGGGTAAGACCCTTCTTGTTCTCTGTTCAAATATGATCCTCCTTGATGCGACTATTGGCCAGACTGGCCATATTGTTGTGTTCCTTATTGAGCATGTTGGACGACTAGGAACCTTGACGAAATATTCTCCCTGTATCTTCATTGGTTGCTTACCTTTATTAACCATTGCCACTGTCTCAGACTTCTTCTCGAATGTTCGGGTCATTGGTTGCTTACCTTTATCATTGATCTAGCTTGGAGAATGTCTTCACTGATCTGTTGGGCAACTTGACATACCAATCAAAGCTATTCCTGACAGGTTGCTGATGAACTGACAGAAAAGTACGGCTTCATTACCTCTGGTATTGCCATAACTGTCCCAGAAATGTGTTATATGTTGTCTGGGATTTCCAGTCCCATCAAATATCTTAAAGTTCGGTGACACAAAACCTTTAGGGTAAGGCCCGACATTGAATTCCTCCCGGTAGGGTCTACTTTTAAAAATAATGCACCACCCTTAGATTGGGCTAAGGCCTCCCAAACTTGTTCAACCATCTGTTTAAATTCTTTTTTTGGTATGTCGCTTGATGGAGAATCCTTCTTTTGTTGATCACCTCTATTGGTTGAGGCAACAACCCTCTTTAAATCACTTATATGTACAATCTTTGGTTGATTGACTTCTAGAGAAGCTAACGGTTGCGCATGAGACTATCCATGAACTGTAGCCATGACAGCCATGGAAGTAGCCATCTCTTCCATCTTTTTTCTCCATTTTTGCGGATTTGCTCATTCCTTGGTAGAGCAGTCCTATGCAAATCATCGACAGCATTCCCTTCAATGAGAGGTTGGGTGTCATGCACAGATGTAGCATCTCTAGTTTCGATGACATAAATATCCATGAAGTATTCATCGAGATATTCATTAAAGTCAAAATTTTCATCATCATCATCAACGGAAACTCCATGTTGTCATGCTAACTCAGAAATTTCAACCCTGAGCCTCTCAACCTTTTCTTCGATCAATGATTCTTGTATCATCTTAAGATATAGGGAACTCTGCTGAACATCCTCCATTTGTTCATCCAACTTGGTGGAAATAACTGCAATAATGTCGGATACTACGAACCCTTGTTTCATTCCATGATCCTTCCCCGTGGGCTCACTGAACCATATTGGTATGACTACCTTAGGTACCCATACCATTTTCTTCAACGATAATGTCTTGAGATGGGGTGTCTCAATAGAGGCATCGACATATCGAAGTAGGGTATGCTTCTTATGGTGAAGACTAGATTCAGTATCTGGTAACCTCTTTATCTTTTCCTTCTGAACACTAGAGACAACCTTATGACTGGTAATTGGTAGAATTCTCAGACCCAGACGTGACTTAACCGATCGACCGCCTGCAGGTTTTAGATCAGCGATAGTAGAATTAATTGAAATGACGGTAGTATCAACTCTGCTCCCCAGGCAGAACATGATGGGGATGCTAGCAAGCAAAGTTTCAATTAATCTTTGAGATCGTCTGGCAGCTCTGACATCTCTTAGAATTTTTTTCTTCATTTTAGGGGATGTTGCACATCCCACTCTTTTAAGTAACTCACTGACTGAACAACCCTATTTGACGGCTAGTCTCTGGAATATTATACTGACTTGGGTGATAAGAGCAGGCTTCTTCCTCTTCTCACCATGTGCATAAGGTGACGATAATGTAGTAGAAATTTCTAGATACTTTCATACCCATTGGTATCCATTAAGGGATGGAACCTACTCCCTTGCGTGAGTGGATAAGTTTCCAGAAATTCCAATTCCTCCTGATGAGGAATTTTATCAACAGACATTTGTTCAAAAATCTATGCTTTAGCAGGCTTCTGAATCTTTCAGCTGCAGTTTCTTCTTTGTGATCAAGTTAATGGCGCAGCTTCAAACTCGATCTAATTTTAAACATCGATGGTGGGATGGTGAATCCTTTGGTTGTATCTTCAATGATCATAACCACTTTTCTCTTAGTAGAAATGGGAACAATAGGCTTAGCAGGTGTCATGGTTGCAGTAGTCTTCACCTTCTTGTAAGAACAGGTATCTTGAGGATAGTTCAGGTTGAACTCAATAGACGGCACCTAAACTTCCGGAGCGGAAACTTTCATTATGACAAAACAAGCCTTTCCAAGCAGGACTTCAAGTTCATCAAATCCGGCTCCGAACTTAATGGTGGAGGTAACATTATGGACATGGTGGCTCATTGGTAGGTTGCACGAGAAAGAGAGCGTAGGTAACTCCATTGCAACAACTTTAAAAAAAGGCTCTGTGGTTAGTTATTTGGCAACTACCTTATAATTCTAGTGCGAGCACTAAAAATTAATAAAGGTCAATCTACAAAGAGGGCAAGTCTTTATTTTAATTTTAGTTTGTGAAAAGAATTTTGCAATTTAGTAAACTTTGAAAATAAGAGAAGTTAATTAATTATATAAAAAGAGCAAGTACAGTACAATATAAATTGATTCAATTTACAAAATGAAAAACCAAACTCGAAAGGGAAAGTGAAGTTTAGGACC